>JADGJU010000380.1:0-10888 GCA_026937265.1 Coelomomyces lativittatus
ACATATAAGGGTCCTCGTTCATTTCACTTTCATATCTAAATACACATACACTTGGTTGAGTGATTAACCAAAAAAGTTGTTGAAGAAATGAACCTGAACGTTGATTTAAACAGAAAGTACTTTGACGTAAAAAGGGAGTAGTGACACCCCATAAGACACTTGTGAGCACCATCCAGAGTACCATAGCCAAAAAATAAATAAATAAAAATAAAAATAAAAATAAAAATGGAATGAAGTTTTCTTTGATTTCTATATAGAAATATTTATTATATTATATTATTTATATATATCTATTTTAATTCACTTAAAAAGAGGACACACACTCTCTCTCCAACGTCAAAATCGAGAGCCTTCCTTCTTCCCCTTTTCTCTCCTTCTTCAATTTTCTTTTCTCTTTTTCATTCAAAGAATTGAAAATAAATAGAAGAAGAAGAAAGGGTCTTTTTTTTTTTTACTGTAGGATCGATCTGATCTGCTTGTTCATCCCACCTTCAATCTACACTCACTCTTCAACTAAGATTGGGGAATGAGTTGAAGAATGGTGTTTGTATATACTACATGAAAAAAAAAAATTAAAAAAAAAAAAAATAAAAAAAAAAAAAAAAGGGGTCTCAAAACGAAAGACTAGGTACTAGAGACTAGAGACTAGAGACTAGGTACTAGAGACTCAAGTAAAACCCTTCAGACCTAGGACTGTATTTTATATATTTTTTAAATTTAAAAAAAAAAAAAATAGAAACCGTTCAAAGCCTTTTCATCCCCTCAACTTCCATTCACCTTCCATATCACGTGCCAACAAATGATCTTCTTCTTCTTCTTTCTTTTTTTTTTTTTTTAATATTTTTTTTTTTTTCACTTTTTTTTTAAATCAAATTCCACTTCACCTCGAATAACACTTCTTTTCCTTTTCCTTTTCCTTTTCCTTTTCCTTTTTCTTTCTTTTCTTTCTTCTCTTCTTATTCACAGTCATGTCCATGTCCGATTCATTCTCTAGTCTTAGTCATCATCATAGTCATCATCCTTCTTCTTCTTCTTCTTCTTCAAGCTCCTCTCCAAGAGAACCTTTGTCCCCCTTACGTTCTTCTTCTTCGTCGTCTCGTGCGCATCCCACCATGACCTCCAGCAATGGTCCCTCGTCTCGATCCCATCCTCCTCCTCGTCCTTCGTCGTCGTCACGCTCGTCCAGTCGGTCCTGGAGTCGTCATCGACCCACCACGACGTATCGAAGTGGTAGTGACAGTAAACGACGTTCGTCGTTCTCGCCCCCTTCTACGTCCTATTCGAAATACACAAAACGCAGTGGATCCACGTCGTCCTCGTCGCCGTCGTCGTCCTCACCTTCATCTAGTAAAGGAGATCGATCCACTTCCAGGCATCGTCGACATGCGTCTTCCTCCTCGTCGCATCATCTCCCTCCCGTCCCTCACCATCCTCCTCCTCTTTCTCATCATCATCATCATCATCATCGATCCACTTCATCGTCATCGTCGTCCCCTTCCCCGTCCCCGGCTTCCAGGTACCGGTCCTCCGCATCCAAGTATGTCCATGGAAATCGGCATCCCCTTTCGTCGTCGTCTTCCATGTATCCTTCCAGGCATGGATCTAGGTCACGGTCGTTCTCTCGAAGTCCTCGAAAGTATCGGTATGTAGATCTCCGTAAAAAAAGTTTCGCTTTTTTTTTTTTTTTTTTGTTTTTTAAAAATCTTTTTGACAGGAAATTTTTATTGAGTTGCAAATGAAAAACAGAAAAAGAAATGAGTTTGATAGAGGAAAACGTGTTTATTAGGCTATTTATACAACAGAGGAGAAAAATAGGTTTTTTCTTTTTCTTTTTTTTTTCTTCTTTTTCTTCTTCTTCTTTCTTTAAAAAAAAAAAGAAAAAAAGAAAATGGGGGTTTTTTATTGGCTTATAATAATTGGGTAATCGTCATATTCAACCCCAAAGCGTCTTATTTTATATTTACCTATTCTATTCATAAAACAAGAAGAACACGAATCCAAGCATCATCACGGTAGCTTAAGATGTAGAAGCATTTCAACTTCTTTATGCACTTTCCCTCTTTATTATTATTATTATTATTTTATGATTTTCTTTTTTCTTCTATTGCTTTTTAAAAAAAAGCAAGCCAAGGTAAGAAAAATGAAAAATGAATCAAAAGAAAAATGGTCCTTGATTGAATTCCTGAAGCAATCTACATGAACTCTGAAGATGTTTTCAGTTCATCTCTCACTGACAATGCATGAAAGAAGAAAGAAGAATGAAAAGAGAAGAAAGAAGAAAGAAGAAAGAAGAAAGAAGAAATAAAATAGAAGTTGGAAGATAGAAGATAGAAGCATAGCCTCATTCAAACAGAGAGAAGAAGAAGAAGAACAACATAGTGTTAAACTTGAATTGGTTGATTTTTTCTCGCTCTGTTTTTCTCTTTTCTTTTCTTTTTCTTTTCTTATTGTTGTATAGAACTGACGGGAACGGATCTTCTTGAAAGGAATACTTCATCTAACTTAACTTAGTTTTCTCACCATGGGAGTTTCTTTCTCTCTGTTTTTCATTTTGGATTCTCACTTTTTATTCTTTTGATTTCTTTTCTTTTCTGATATATATTAGACCTGGTAGATCTTCATTTGGCTCCCCTTCTCGTCGTCGCTCTGATGGTCCAGGTAGATTTCCGGATCCAAGTCCATGCAGTGTGTTAGGAATCTTTGGACTAAGCAACCGTACGAGAGAAAGTGATTTACGTGCCTTGATTGAAGAATATGCACCTGTAAAAGATGTGACCATTGTATACGATTTAAAAGTAGGTTGCTTTTATTTTTATTTTTTCTATTTTTCTTTTGTTTCTATATATTTAATGCATAAGCACGTAAAAATAAAAATAGTTGGAGGGAGGGAAAGAAAAAGACAGCTTGATCTTTAAGAAATGAAATTCATCTTACTGAATAATTGATTGATTGATTGATTGATTTTTTTTTTCTAATACTTTCCTATCTCTCCCTGTTTTGTTCCATTCCTTTCTAAAGACCGGAGCTTCCCGACGATTTGGATTTGCTACATTCGATGCAGTGGAAGATGCAACGTTAGTAAGGAATAAATTAAATGGGGCCGAACTGCATGAACGTTGTATGAGAGTAGATTATTCCTTAACCACAAGAGCACATTCACCTACTCCTGGAGAATACCGTGGTCGAAAACCTTCCTACCGAGATCGTTATGATGGACATCATCGTCATCGGTACCATTCCCCACCGTCCGGTTCCAGTCGAGGAAGAGGAGCTCGATCGTCTTCCTCATCGGCATCTAGATCGAGAGGTCGATACGGTGGTGGGAATGGACGTGGAGATTCTCGTGAACGATACTCTCGACGTTCAAGGTATGATTAAGCTTCAAATATAGAACCTTGAATCATCCCATCGAAAAAAAAAAAAAAAAAAAAAAAAAAAAAAAAAAAAAAAGAACAAGAACAAAAATTAAGTGAAAACGGTTAGTGAAGCCAGGTGAGAAGGAATGAATATGAATGAATGGGTCCATGCATGTTTCTTATAAGACCCCTCCCACCACCATATTGAAAAGTTGGTTTTTTCTTTAATTTATTTATTTTTTTTGTTTACAATCCCACTATCTCGTCATGGATAATCCGGAACACCACATCTTTTCACTTTTATTTATTTTTTACATACATTTTTTTCTTTTTTTTTTTTTTCTTTGAAATAAAGTAATGGACCATTCATGGATTAGGATCAGAGAGAGAAGAGAAGAGATAGAAGGGAAGTTGGATTTTTTTTTTTTTTTTCTTTTTTTTTTTTTTAATTTTTAATGACCGTTCAAATTTTTTTAATTTTATAAATATATTTATGACATGCATCTTTTATTTATTTTTTATGTCTTTATGTTGATGACGAAGACGGATTTTCTTTTTTCTTTTTTTTCCATTCTTGTTTTTTTTACTTAAAAAAAGAAAGAATATAAAAAAAATTACTTCAAGGAAAAACACACACATCATGCCCGTGGATACTACAAATCCGGATTGTATCTTTGCACATTTAACTTCCAGTCCAACCACTTCGGTGACTGTTCATGTCATGGGTGCTACAGGTAGAATCCATTTCACTTAAGTAACATGTTCGGAAAAAGTAGAAAAGAAAAAGAAAAAAAAATGGGATTTTTCTTTTACATCGTCGTTTCTTTTCATTTTTTTTTTCCTTTCACATCTCTTTCGATGCCCCCCCACTCCTTAACTATTTAGTCATCAGTTGGAAAACAAAAAATGTGGAACGTTTATTCTTAAGTGAAAAGGCAGTCTTAGATTCTACGAAGGCCATCCGGTAGGTTAGTTTTATTTCTTTTAAACTTGTAAAAGTTCGAGTTTCTTTTCGTTTGTAGTAGCAAGGTGATGATGGTTTTTTTTTGTTTTGTTTTGTTTTTCTAACCTCGTTTGAACGTTACTGAAATCTAATCCTTTATGTGTCAATAAAAAAAAAAAAAAAAAAAGTAAAGAAAGATGAAGTCTTTCAACTGAAATGACGAAAAAAACGGTGTGGGTTACTAAACTTTACTGTGCACTTGGTTCGGTGGGTATTCCTTATTTATTCTATGCATCATGCATAGTGGCGGGTACGAACCTATTTAAAACTTCTCAAATGAGTATCGAGAAAACTTTGACTTTCTATAAAATGTACACACCGTCTTTTTCGTCATTTCAGTTGAAAGACTTCATCTTTCTTTACTTTTTATTGGGCTTAACTTTAGAATTCCACTCGTGTTTCCTATTTTCGGACCCGACCCTAAAAAGGAATTACCTCAGCATGGATTTGCTAGAATTTCAAAATGGAAATACTTGGGTGCTCATGAGAATGAAAACGATAAAGTAATGAACTTGCAATTTGCTTTAGATCGTAAAGATGTGGCTCCAGAGTACCTTGACGTCTGGTCTTTTCAGTTCACCTTGATCTACACGGTGATCCTTAGTGAAACGAACTTACTCACTCAACTGGACGTGAAAAATACAGGAGAGACTTCATTTTCGTTTAACTTGTTGTTCCACACCTATTTCAAAGTAAAGGTATACACATTGCCATGGACTTTTGAATTCGTCGTTTTGATAATTTTAAAAAAAAGAAAAAAAAAAAATTCTTTTGTTTTCGTTTCCTTCCATGCACGTTTCTAAAGACGCTAGTATTAAGGACTTTTCAATTAAAATGTATCATTTTTTTGTTTGTTTGTTTGTTTTGGTTCCCTTTTCAAAGGACATTCACCAAGTCACCATTCCAACCCTCTCTTCGTATCCATATCTTGATACACTCACCAACAAAGAAGTGACTTCCACCTCCATCGAGCCGGTGACTTTGACTGAAGAAACAGACCGTATTTATTTCAAGGTCCAAGACCGACCCTTGACTATACATCCGATCCAAGTCGAACTCACCTCCAATCTTCCTGATCGAGTCCTTTGGAATCCTTGGAAGAAACCCATTTCAGATTTACATCGAAGTGATGAAATGATTTGTTTAGAACCTGGACAAGTGCAACAACCTATTCATTTACCTCCGAATACGTCCTTCCGAGGGTTTCAAAAGCTGTGCGTTTCAACCTACTTTCAATGATCGGTTTTACATTGGGAATGGAGAGAGGGGTCGATCTCACCTAAGGAATATATATATATAATAAAGAAATAAATTCTTGATTTTTAATAAACTGAAAAAAATTCTTTTCTATTCAGGAAATTTCATTCAAATGAAATTTTTTTACTTGAAAATGGATGCAAAAGTTTAAAAACTTATTTATTTTAAAATTTCAGACTTTTTTTTTATTTCACTAAATTCATCCAATCACTTCACTTTTAGGAAATGGATTTTAAGAGAAAAAATGGTTTCAAACACGAGAATATTATTGTTATTATTTATCGTGTTTATTGTGAATACATTTTCTTCAAGTTGGAAAAAAAAGAAAAAGGAAAAAAGGAAACGCATCATTTGAATACAAGGTAAAAGTAATAGGAAGGATATGAGGAGCAAGTTCCTGTGGCAACGAAAGAAGAATTAAAACAATTGAAAGAAAGAAGAATTCTGATTGATTCATTTATAAGCAAAGATCCAAGACCTTCATTTACAATCAACACTTCACCAATGTACGCGGTGAATTTTAGGAATGGAAAAAAAAAGAAAAAAAAAAGAACAAGTACTTTAATTTTTCAGTCGAACACGTTTGGAAATCAAGCTTTAAAATAAATTTCCTCTTTAATGAAAAACTAAATAAACGCTGTGTTTTCATTTAAAATGTATGCGAATTAGATGTTTCCAAATTGTGTCATAAGGTCCATATAATTATCCTTACTCATTCTCTTATGTTTCGATTTCAATTTAAAAAAAGTTTTGGAACCCTGGATTAACTTTACAATCACTTGATCAGGTCGAGAGGTTTGCTTAGGTTTCTATAAAAAAGTGAAAAGACAAATATAAAATTAGTTTTGAGTAGGTGTGTGTGTTTGCCTATTTATCATACATGATTTCCAAGCGTAAGAGAGCAAGCTACATTGAAAAGGAAGTGAATCAAAAACAAAAAAAACCAAAAAAAAAATCAACTAATCCATCAATCAATATTGGAACCGATTTAATTATTTATAAAATGCTTACAAAGTTTGTCATAAACTCCTTCTTTGATTTCATTCGTTCTTATATTTATTTTTTTTCAGGAAAGGAATATCGAAGGAATAGATAATTGTACAAACACCACCTAGTGAAAAAAAGAGAATTAAAAAAAAAAAAAAAAAATCATAGTACTACTACTTCTGGAGCACAATTTTCTGGAAGGTAAATAGGCGACGACAAGATGGAAATGGTAATAAGAATTAAAAAACACGGTGGTATAAAGTAAATAGAAATCATTCCGTATTATTACTATGTGAATATAATCGGTTAATACGAAATGGTGATTACTTAATTTTTTTTTTTAAAAAAAAAGGGATAAAAAGAATATTCGTCCCAGTAAGGATCCAAAGGAAGATAACAACTAACAAATGTTTATTTATTTCTTCAATAGTAAAAAACTAAATTTTTTCTAAACTAAGTTTATCACTAAGTTGGTGAATGTTTTAAGATCTTTTTATTATTCAAAAAGTATTTTTTAATTTTAATAAGAAAAGAAAAAAAAAAAAATCACACACTACTTCATGCTTAATCCGTATTTGTCCTTAGCATGGGACAAGAGAGGAAAGTTTAGATCAGAAAACTATTCAAAGGGTGTGTTTTTTTTTTTTTTTTAATCAGTGGGTAAAAAGATTTAGAGCATCAAGCAAATTCATGTATAAGGTGGTTGAAAATGCAAAAAGAGCCGCTGAATTGTTTCATTCGGATTAAAAAACGCGTCTCAGGTCGTTAAGGTGATCTCTCCAGTTTCGACGTTTCGAATTTACATTATTATGTGTGAGGGAACCCGGAACTAAATGTGCAAACACTTTCTTACGTTCAGGCTTTCCCGTAGGAGTCTAAAAGCAAAAAATTAAAAAATTAAAAAATCATTGTACGGTATTTAAGTGTTAAACTCTTCACTTGATTTCATTCATTCCTCAAATCATTTTTTTAAAAGGAAAGAGGAAGAAGGGAGAAACTGAATGGTAAAATCACCAAGAAACGAGGAAGAGGGGGTGTAATAATAAGAATACTAAGAATACCTCTTCAGCAACATTTTCCAGAATGTAAATAGGAACCGAGTAAATCGACACTATGAAAAAAAGGAAAAGATAAAATTTTATAAAATAAATGGAATTCATTACCGATTAACAAGACCTTACGAATCGTCTATTAGGAGATGATGGTATTTAGTCAAATTTTTTAAAGGAAAGTTGTTAAGGAAGATTCAAAAAAGTCGATTAAAAAAAAAAAGTATGGCTTTGTTGCGACTTTTTCCGTCGACTTAAAAAGGATTATATATAGATAGATAGATAGATAGATCAGCAAGAATTTTATTAAAAATAGAAAACAGTATCAATACAATGTCTAATTCTTTTTGTCAACTGTGAACTTAAGAGAAAACTCTTTTTTTTTTTTTTTTTTTTTAATCATGTGATTGAAGAACCACGTGGAACATTGAAAGCTTACTTCCAAGTTTTTTAAAAAACCAGGTAATAATCATCACATGCGAATGAGGTTCGGAACAAAGGAACATTGTAGTATTGTCCTTCTTTTCTTTTCAATGAAAAAAATTGGTTTTACTGGTCACGGGACATTCTTCGCATTATGGTTTCTTAAAAAAATGAGAGAAATCAAATGAAAATCCATCCTCTTCTAATGGAAAGGAAGGGGGATGATAGCTATCAATTATTTCGTATCCATTCTATGACTTAATTCCATGACAAGAAGTCAAACAGGTACAAAACCTATTGTGGTTTAAAAAAAAAAAAAAAAATACATATATGCCAGTAACAGGTAGGATGAAAAAAAATGAGGAAGAACTTGAAAATGACTTCACTCTTCTTAAACTTCAGTTTTTAAATTTAAGCTATCTTTTCACATTTGAGATGTTCTATTGTATTAAAGAAAGAAAGAAAAAAAAAAAAAAAAGTTCATTTAAAACAAAAGAAAGGAAGTTGGTATACTTAAACTTTAAAAATAAAAAAATATCCTTAAAAATCAGCTCTCTCAAATAATGAGAAAAAAAAAAAAAAAATCTTCAATAATATTACTATTAAAAGGAATAAAGAATGAATGCATTTTAGCACAATGGAATAAGGAGATACGCCTTATGTGTATTTATATAAATATAAATATATATATATACTTCTAATTAATAGTAAAACTAATTGTGCTTGTAACTAACAACAAAAAAAAAAAGAAAAAAGAAACAAGAAAAAAAAAAAAAATACAAGGTAAAGTTACACATTCCATCTTTTTTAAATTGACATTAAAAAAGAACGGGGGAAATTCTACGAAATTAGATCAATAATCTCTTCTTCATTTAGTTTCTGCTGACAAGGTGAATCCAATGCTAGGGTTTCCAAAAAAGGGTTCCATAGCATCTGATCTAAAGTGGGATACATGAAAGGTTTTCGTTCAAAGAATACGTCAGTAGAAATGGATTGCAAATGACAGGAAGGGGTCAAAATCACTGCTTTGTGACGATTGACAGTGAATTTACGAAGAAATTGATGTGTACTGGTTGAAGGGATGCCTAAACTTTCTTCAGAATCATGGAAAAGTGTAGACGGACCCATGTCTTTACGTGCATAGGCTAATCGTGAAAGGGTAGCATAAGATAAACCCATATCCACTTCATCTGTTTGAGAAGCAGATAATTCAGCTGATGGAGGTGCAGACAAAAACTCTTCCAAAAAAGGCAATGGCAAATGTTTGATTGCGAAATCAAGGAAACAACGTAAATCGCTTTTGGTTAACGAGCCAATAGGATTGAGATCCGCTGACGCACAGTCGTACTTAGTATAGTATCCAAATAAACTAATTCATTTCATGTATTAAATAAAAAAGAAGTCAATAAACAATAAATTAAAAACAAAAGAAGAATTGTTGTTTTTTTTTTTTTTTTTTTTTTCTAAATAGAATTTAAAATTAAAATTAAAATTAAAAAAAAAAAAAAAAAAATTCAGAACTACTGCATACGTTTCATCCAGATTAGCCGAAGAAAGCACAAGTAAATTTCTTTTTTCACTTTTTTCTTGGGATAACATTTGTGCAAATAAGTAACTTGCAACCATTCTAGATCGAGCTTGAACATTTTCTAAAGCAAGTCCGCTAGGCTCATGACCTAAACTTTTATCCACGATAAATGACCATTCTTGAATAATTTGTTCTATATCAATGAATCGATGTGAAGTAAATAAATGGTCTGCTAACTTAGAAGCTCGGGATTTGGTTTCTTCACTAGAATATTGAGTGGCTAAATAGACGGTATGTAGCATTTCTTTGCATAAAGATTGGGTAGTATAGCTATGTAAATGGGGATACATACGTTGGAGTTTTTCATTTATTTCTGGAATGAATTGATCTTGCTCAAGACGTCGACATAAATAATGCACCAAAATGGCCACCGAACATGAATCTAAGCCACCACTCAAAGGTAACAAAAACCCAGTTGAATGTGTTTTCACAAGGTAATCCCAAAGCCATCCAGTAATCACCATCATCCACTCTAATTCCTTACATTCATGAAAGTAAGTGAGCTGTTCAAGAAGGATAGGGCTAGTGCATCCTTTCGGAGCATTGCAACTTAAACGAAAGTCAACAGGGACGCGAAGCAGAGAGGTAGAATGTGGTCGTTTCTTCATTTTTAACTTGGATAATGATAAATGTGCCACAAGTACGTCTACATCCAATAATGTAAATCGTTCTCCATGAGCCACCAATTCTCCATTTTGAAAGATCATTGGGCCTCCATCATAATAAACACGATTTTCACCACCTACTAAATTCGTATACATGTAGATACCCGAATTTTTTAAAGAAGCAGCACGGGCTAAGGTACACCTAGCTGAAAATTTGTCTGTTTCAAAATAAGATGCAGACCCATTGACAATGATCTCCGTAGAGTATGTATTACAGGATTGCCACATTTCTTCACAGATGTCGAACCCTATACTTGTATCTAAACATTCTATTACAGCATCACCAAACATCGTGGTGGTTTGCCCAGTAGATGTTTGGATCATACTAGGTAATGTGATTGATGTATGATGTGCATCAGGCCAAGCTGTAAACCATCGCTGTTCTGTGTAATGCCCACTATTGGCTAATTTTTTTTTGGGGCGGATCAGAAGGATTTTTTTATTTAACACAATCACCCTACAGTTATAATTTTGAGACTGATAGCGAACAGGCCTGAAAAGAAAGAAAAAAAAAAAAAAAAAAAAAAAGAAAAAGAAATTTACGTCCCATTTGAGCTTCA
>JADGJU010000381.1:0-10879 GCA_026937265.1 Coelomomyces lativittatus
TAGTTTCTTACTTATAGTTTATTAATGAATAAGTTATGTCTTAACATTACTAGGAATTTCATAGAACTTCATGGAACATTTTATAAATGTTCAGGAGTAACTTTCATACCTAGTAAATGTAGTAGAGAGGGAAAATAAAAGGGTTTTAATTCCATAAAAAATCACCTATGAATATGAAAGAAGAAGCAAAAAGCTAGACAGAAAATAACCAAAAAATATACTCTAATAAAATAACTTTTCCTTATTTATTTTTAAAACCAATTTTTCCCATACTTTTCTTCACCACATTTTATCCAAAACAACCCAAATTCAAACAAGAATAAAATGTTTTTTTTTAATCACTTGACTTTTAAAATACTTTTAGAAAAATAAAAGAATTTTTATAATTACTATTTGAATGATTTTACTGAAGAATATTGTATTTCGTCACAGTGCTCATTGAGAATTAAACATTCATTTTAAAGATCGACTTTGTAATAATTTTAGGATATTCACATTTAAAATGTTGACCAAAACTTTTTTCTTACTTTTATTTCATCTCCTCATACTCATAACTTACATTTGTTTTTGTGTCTCACCAAGTGACTTCTTTTAAATTATAGAACATGAATATTTTTCCTTTAAATAGTGTTTGTATTCAAAAATAGCAAATACTTGTGTTTTTCCTTACTCTAGACCTTGTGTGTTTTTAATGTTTGGTCCAGGTATGTTAAGTTTTATGTTATATTCATAAAAAAAAAATTTTATTTAAAGATTTTAAAAAGAAATCCATTATTTCCATAAATATTTTTTTGCCATTTGGTTCAGTCTGTACTTTACTTAAAATCAAATGTTTTTACAACATCCATGATGAGGATTACACACAGCTATAAAAAAGGCAACCCATAACCTCACGTTTAATAAACCAACTCCATCTAATTTTTTTTTTATCTGATTTCATAATTATTTCATTACAGTTTCTTCCCCAAAACTTTTAAAAGCATACTTACCTTATATGTCACTACTTACCATATTCCCTCTCTTTCCTTTTTTTCTTTTTTCTTTTTTTTCTTTTTCAGACGAATCATAACCGAAATCGAGAAATTGCATCATAATTTTTTATAGTATGAGATTATTATGCCTCTATTCCGAGTTTTTTGTCGCAAATCATTTAATGAATTTTTTGCTATTTTTATGAATTAAATTCAAAAATTTCCTAAACTCTTATCCGCAGCATTTTTCTACTAATTTTTTTTTAAGCTTTAATTTTCTTAGTACGGGAGAAATAGGTTATAAAAACAATGTCCAATCAGGACATTGTGGTTAGTCGACAAAAAAAACTCCAATTTATTTATATTACTTCTTTCTCTCATTCCCCCTTTTAAAAAAAAAAAAAAAAATTGGCTCTATAAAACTAGTGTATCTTTCCATTATTCATTAAGGCATCTCTTTGTCTCAAATTCTACAGTCAAATTTTTTTTGGTGATAGAACATGAAGTTTCTTCGTATACTAATTTTGATATTCAGTCTCTTGGCATACAGCAACACTATACCACTTGATGACGCTGTTGCAACGGGTCCAGCTTCAGATATAGACAAAAAGACGCAAAACGAAGAGCTTCAAAATGACAGCATTCTTCCTATAGGGGACCCTGAAAAAATTAATTTAGGGTTCGTGTTATCATTTCAATTTTTATTAACTTTTTAATGTTATTTTTTATTAATCCTTTTTCTTTCTTTTTTTTTTTTTTTTACTTAAAAATATATAAATTTGTATTAATATACATACTCATTAACTTAGCGATGCTCAAGTTTTGCCCCTCAAAGTTCAGCTACGTAAAATAACTATATTTTTTTGCAATGAAGAATTTACTTCCTGTAATCGAACAATCCAATATTGGTAAAGCTTATGATTTTTCACCATTTCCATAATAATCTAGAACATTTGAAAATCATTTTAACTTTTTCTCTTTTTTTCGTTCGAGAAGAATACTCAAGAAACTTTTTTTTTTGTTTTCTTTTATGATGCGAAAGTTTTACTAATTAAAGTGTTGATTTACTTTACCTTTTCATTTAGTCTTGAACCCAAGGACTTTAATACCATATTTGAACTTTCCAAAAATCTTCTAAAGGATTTGAGTGAAAAGAATCTAACATTAGAACTTAAAGATAAATATGCTGAAGGTTTTAGTAAGTTTGACACTGTAGAAACTGAATACTATTTTGCAAGCACTTTTTTCACTAGTCCAGCTCTCGAGTGGTATATTTCACACCTAATTCAAACTAATAGTGAATTGATTGTAGACCTGCTTTCTTATTGTTAACTGTTGATTCAAAAGAATTTAAAAGATGAAATACTATTTGGTTTTGATTTAAAAAAATGATGACAGTAATAAAGACGCTAATGCTTAAATTGTTTTGGAATTTTACACCTGCTACTCCTGCACCACGAAAATTTTACCCCCATTTTATAGTCTAGAACCCAACGACTATTATGATGCGGTAATGCACTTTTATAATATTTATCTTCCATTGCATTCAATCACCACTTTTGAAAATTACACAAGCACAAGCAGATACCACTTTCAAACGCTTCATGCCCAAGAAATAATGAAGATTTTTGAGACTAAAGTTATAAGTCTTCCACCTACAGAGTATGTTCTTTTAATTTAATTTAATTTATTTTGTTTCATTTTATTTATTTATTTTAGTTACTTAATTAAAGCGTGTCAAAAAAAAAAAAAAAAAAATCCTAATCCTTTAATTCTGATCAATATTTCTACATGCGTATTTTGTTTATTTTTTCATTTTTTAGTGTCGAATCATTACCCATTTAATGGTCTTTTTTTTTTTTTTTTTTATGGAACGTTTTTCCAGATATTTTTGAAGATTTAAAGGCTTAGTGATTATTTTAATATTTCTGAATACCTTAAATACATACAAATAAAGCCTTTTAGTTTAAACATTTTTTTTTTTTTCTTTTTTGATAAATTGAAATAAAAAATTTAAATTTTTATTTAAAATCCACATCGTAGTCATTACTGAGTATATTTATTTCTTTAAACCATTTTAGAATTAAAGAAAGTACTATTTATTCAACATCGACACATTAAATTTTATTAAGAATTTAAAAAATGATTGGAAAATGACCTTGATTGAACGGTTTTCAAAATAAAGAAGAAAGAAAGGAAACCACACATGATAAACTTTAGAAATGAAAGAAGGGCTGTATTTTGCGTAAGAGAAATAATGGCTGGCTACAGGAGAAAGTCTATTTGAATCAGTGCATTGAATTATTTTTGGTTGACTGAGTTATAGATATTGAAAGTTAATTCATTTTCTTTGTTGCTTTGTTGTGAGGGTTGATCCCAATTAAGCTTGTTTTACTAAATGAGTTCTTTAAAGAAAATTCGTTTGTGACTCAAAGAATGGTTAGTAATGCAAGCCAAAATAGTACTTTTTAGCAAACGAAAAGAACTGCTGTTTTTCGGAATAAAAAAAAAAAAAAAAAAAAAAAGTTTATATATGATGTGACCTTTTTGCCTGTTTTTCTTGAACTAAAAGTTTAAAATAAAAATAAAAATAAAAAAAAGAAATTTATTGTTTCTCCCAATCCATTCAAGCAATCTCTCCAAAATCAAAGTCACTTCGAATCATTCATTCCTTGGTTTTATTTTTTTAAGCTTAAATTTTTTTGTTTGTTTGGTTTTTCTATTCTGATTTAAACCATGTCGGAATACTCCCTGTCCACTTCCATCTCTAATAGTAATGCATCCCTTAACTCAAGCTCAACTTCAGCTACAAATTCAAATGCTAGCTTAACATTTTCCTTGCTTCACCAACAATTAATTAGGATTGTTTCATCGAGCCAACCCATTATTCCCATGAAAGACACTTTCTATTTAACTTTGGGTAAAGAACGTTTTCCATTTGCCATGGACAGGTATAAAGATGGTCCTAATGCAACAAAATAAAAAAAAATACATATATATTCGTAAAACATCCCAAAAAGAACTATTTAGATGTTTTCACTTTTTAAAACGTTGTTTATTTCCTCTTTTTCTATTTCTTTTTTTCTTTTTTTCTTTTTTTCATTGAAGAACTTAATTAACAGTGTTTATCAAACTTAATGGTCTTATTTATTTATTAAATTCTAGGGAAATGGAATTTCAAATATTGGAACGGGCCCAAGAATCCATGAGGGAACCAAGTACCTCTTTATTTTCTTCCTGTCTTGTTACATCTTCTCTAAATTCAATGAAGAATGCTTATTCCCTTCTTATATGCCTTTTAACTTATTACCATCTTTAATGTCACTGACTATTTATATCTGCAACATCAAAGTCGGAAATCAAATTGTCATATCCAACGTCAACGATTTAATCACTAGATTTTGTAATTTATTGAACCGATATACTTTTCAAAAGTGCTGTGTCGTGCCTTCTCTTTTTTTTTTTCTTTTAATGTGTGTATGTTTCCACTTATTTTTTCCATTCAAGGTCTAATTATTTTTCTTTTTCTTTATTTTTTTCATTTGGTTATTAAACTTCATTAGAGACCCATCGATAGAAATATTAAATTTATCTATTTATCTCTCCATCTTTTGTCGCCAACTTCTAAGCCAAAGTGACGGTCATGCAGAAAACTCTTTCCCAGATGAAAAGATAGGTTTGTTTTCTTTTCTACTGTCTTTTCTATTTTAACTTAAGTTATTTAAATGAAAAGCTAGTTCATTTTGTTATGGAATTAAAATAGGATAATGAGTTTTAATTTTTTTTTTTTTTTTTTTTTTTTTAGTTACCCAACTATTCCAGCATTTGTGTAAAGTTATTGTGCAGCTTCCTATAAAGTACCTTCTGTATTAAAAATTATATATATCTCTCACCTCTACCCCTCTTCCCCCTCGTTCCCTTCCTTTTTTTTTCGCCGAATGTTTGTTTTTTCTTATTAAGATATGCAGCTCTTTTTTTCTTCATTTTTTAACATTCAAAATTTACTCGTCTTTTCTTTGTCCCACTTGTATTTTTATTTTTATTTTTAAATGGGTTTCTACTCGCCTACGTCATCATATTATATTTTTTTGAACATACGATAGGACTGAAGATACATTACAATTGGTTATCGAATCACTTCGACTATTGGTTATTTTGCTTTCAGAACAAATATTTTTTTCTAAGATTTCATCTCAATTCTATTTACATAGTATCTTTTCAAATTCGTATGTCTGATTTCATTTTTTTCTCTCAAACCATTGTTTCCGATTACAAATTTTAGAAACTATAAACACATTCAGGTAAACTTAGTTTGCAAAAAAAAAAAAAAAAATCTTTCCTTGTTATTCTTGACATTTTTATTTTTATTTGCATATATTATATTATTTTATTTTTATTTTTTTAAAGAATTCGGCTGTTTGTAGTTGACATACGTTTTTTTCCTCTGTTTGATTGTAAGTAGCTCAGTTTCCCTCTCGCCATTATTTTTTCGATTGTTGCAATTGGCAAGATTACAAAAAGATACAGAACTAAGCAATACTTTTTCCCTCACTAGTGCTATTTTACATCCTATTAGCACTCTATTTTATCCCAAGCCATTACATTTCGAATTTTTATCCAAATTAAGCCTTGATTTGGTAGCCTTGCTTAGTGTTCAAAAAGAAAATTTACCTTTGCTGTCTGTTTTTTTGAAAAAATGGAGTGAGTATTTACAATCTTCCCCTTCCATTTCTTACGCATATATTTTGGACACAGTTATCATGTTTTTAGACACAATATCAGGGGCTATTTTATTTTATGAACTTTTACATAGAAATGCAGAGTTCCGAAATTTTATTTTATCTCGTACAGACCCAGATTTCTTGGTATGCATAAAATTAGAAAGTTTCTTTCTCCTCTAATTAATTGAAATTCCTTCTAGCGATATTTTCTGTTTTTTTTTTTTTTTTTTTTTGGTTAAATAATCCCAACATAGTTTCAAAGTCATTAAATAAGCATTTATTTTATTTTAATTTTCCTTCAAATTGCTTTCATATCAGCTCTTGCCAATACTGAAATTTTTATACCATCTATTCCGAAATGTCCCGCCACTTCTAAATAAATCTAGTAGTCAATCAAATTTAGTCACGGCATCCTCTCTACCTTATTCACATATTTATATTTTACTGGTCTCTCTTGTTATTCTTACCTTGGATTCCTCATATATTGAAACCATAATGAGTACCTTTATAGATCCATTGCCTCCATGGTTTCCAAACGAAAATTCGGATTCAAAAATGTCCTTGGGAAGTCTATTGGCTTTTGTGATTTTAAAATTAATGCAAATAAATATTAATTACGACCGTGATCCTTTTGTCCATGCAAATGCTGTCGCCATTCTCACAAATATATCTAGGTTTTGGAAACATATTCATTTATTGGTGGCTTTTAAATTTGTACATTGGTTTGATTCCATTTCAAAGAGATTTTCAAAACTGAAAGAACTCTCGGAGGATGCTTTTTTTACATCTAATGCCTCTGGTTTAGAACATACTTATTCTGTAAGTTCGAATTTATTCGCCTTTTAAAAATGTTATGTCTAATTTAAAATTTTTACTTTCAGATCTCATTGCCCTTTTTTGTCTATTTTTTTTTTTAACATTTAATCATATTACGTTTACTCTTTTTTTTTTTTTTTTTTTTGGGTGGGTGACTGGGGTGGGGATTTAATTACATCAGAATGCTGATTTGGTCATCTATACCGATATTCTCACGTTATTTTTAACTGTCTTCCATTGCGCTTTGCACATTTCCTTCGTTAGGTTTAATCCCTACCTTGTATGTGCTTTACTCAATAAGGAAAATGTATTCGACGAAGTTTCGGAATTTGATGAGTTTTCGGATCTTGTATTTCCTTTGATCGAGGTTCTCTAACTTTTTTTTTTTTTAATAATAATAAACATTGAGAATCTTTTGTTTCTCACCTTTTAAAATCGTTTTCTTAAAAGCAATTTTAGCATTCATTATTTCCGGTTTTTGGGTTAAAATAGCGTAGTTATTTGCTAAATAAGCTCTGTTCCCTTTTGATAATGTAGTTATTGGAGTATTTTAAATCAGGAATTTCCATACACTCCCTTACTTCCGAAAAATTATATCAGCATGTTGTCTATCAATCAAAGACCGTTGGTTCTAACTATCCTATACAAAGAGTATTTTATTTTTTTCTTTTCGTATTAAATCTCCTTAAAAAAATTATATAAATATATAAAGAGTTTTTTTTTTTTTTTTCTCCTCAGCCATGGTTTTAAAAATCATTTTTAAATTTTACTTTTTTTCCTTTGAACAATTTATGCTTAACAGAAAATGAATGATTTAGCATTCGAATTTGTCGAAGACGTGAATAGCGATGCATTTTTTATACCTTTAATGTGGTCTATCATTTTCAAAGAAAGTTGCGCATGGGATCGTGTGCCAAGACTTTTGTATCAATTTGAGAATGCTGAAATACACGCCATGGGATCTGTTTATGAATTTTCAGACTTAAATGTACAAATCTTACAATAAATTTTTTGCATGCCTTTCAATCTCTATATTGTAAAATGTAAAGTTTAAAATAAATAAATAAAAAAATAAAAAGGAAAATCTTTCGTTTTCTTTCTTACCGTTTTTGTCATAGTAATTTATAGTACCTTTGTTATTTTTTGGTCCCTCTTTTTTTTTTTCTTTAGTTTGAGCTAACTTTTTGATTGTAAATAAATAAATAAGTTTTTAACAGAAAAAAAATGAAGAGCTCTGAGTCTTCATCCATTTTTTTTTTTTTAATACTAGTTTTCCGCCAATGTTAAATTCTTTCATCATAGCTAAAGAATTTTAACTAATTTTAAACATTCGTAATTTGATTCTTGCTAAAGGGTTTCACTTTATGAGCTTTACAATAATAATAATAATTATTATTATTATTATTATTATAAGAATAAAAAAAGAAAATGAGAGGTGTTGAGATAGGCTTTTTTTTCCAAGCGCCTTTACCAACAAATGTAGAGGTCCGAGATAAACTTAGTGCTTACAGATGAATTAAAAAAATAAAAAAGAAAAAGAAAAAAATGCTTTATACGCATTTTTACTGTTAAAGTTTAATTTTGAAAAATTATATGCACTGAGACGAAGGAATTTTAGCTAATCTTGGAGAGCTGAAAAAGTTTAAAGACACCTGTTGTTCTAATAAGGAAGTGGGTAAAGGGAATGTAGAAGTCTCTGGAAACAAATTATTTTTCAGCTTGTCCTCCAAAGGAAAGGCATTGACCTTTGACAGTGTTGGAGGCGAAATAGGTCCATCTGAAGTATCTTCCAATGAAAAAGGTGGATATAAATCATGGTATGATTCTTCCGAATTAAATAAAGGTGCATTTATTGTATCTAAGATAAGATTCGAATTGGAAATAAGACCAAAGTTAAGGGAGAAAAGGTAATGAAAAAAAGAAAGAAAATCCCAATCTTTTATGCTTTGAACAAGAGAGAAAAAATGAGAATTTAGCAAAGAAAAAGGAACTAAACATATTAGGGATCATTGCTTACCAAATTTGCGTTCTATTCCCGTTTTTTTAATAAGTTGACGAACTAAATATTTATGATCGCGTGCTCGCTTCAAAAAAGAATGGTCAAGTAGCTCTTTTGCTGTAGGTCTAACTTTACAAATGAAAATTCAAAAATATCAAAAAAGATGAAAATAATTTGTAAAAAAAAAAAAAAAAGGATGAGAGAAAAAAACAGCTCTTTCAAAAAATTAGAATAAAATGTAATTGCGAAGAAATTATAAAGTGAAATAAAGATCTAGAGTCTATACCTTTCAAATGGATGCTTCTGGACGCACGAGAAAATGAAGTGAAAAAATTCATTTGAAAAAGGTTTATTGTGATTTGCTACACAGTTTTCTCTATTTAAAGGTGTACCATACTTGAGTTTGCCTACTAGAATCTGGTGGAAGTAAAAAATTAAATTCCCTCAGTATTTCATTTTTAAACCGTAAAGAAAAATATAAAGAAAGAAAAAAAGAAAGAAGTCGATTGGGAGGCAATACTATCAATATACTTTTAACGCTGGCCAGTCAGAAAAGGGTGTCTTCCCATAAGCCAATTCCATAGCCATGATACCCAGTGAATAAATATCAGATCTAGGGTCATGAGACACTGGGTTCTGTAACAATTCAGGAGATATCCATTCCGGTAGACCTGAAAAATCAAAAGCAGACTTCCTTGCTTGTGAGGTGAATGTTAATTGATGCAGTCCAACTAATCTTACATCTCCAGTGCAATCAAGGTGTACATTTTCAGCCCGTATATCACTAAAATATATAATGGAAAAAAAGTTTAGCTTAGCATAAATTTAAGCAATGAATAGGGGAAAGTGGAGGAGGGGAATACAATAAAAGTGGAAGAAGAAATCGGCTTTCATAGGACTATGTTCAAGGCGAGGAATCAAAATAGAGGGGTAAAGGTAAGAGAACTAAGAAAACAAAGTACTTGTGGATGATTCCTTGTGAATGAAGGTAGAGTAGGCCATGAAGGACATATTTTAAAACAGTGGATATGATCAGTTCTGGCAAACCTTGAGGAAAGTAATTTGAAAGAATAGAACGAAGGCTACCTGCAAAAAAAAATTTATATAGAAGGGTTTTAAAATTGAGTCATGCGCGAAAAAGAATGAAACAAAATTTTGAGAATGGATGGAAGAAAAGTTCATTTACCTGCTTTCATAGGTAATGTAACAATCCATAACCTCTCGCTTTCAATAAATGCTTTAAAATATGGTAATAAGGAACTATGTCGAAAACATTTTGTATTGGATACCACGGTCTAAATGCAATATTTGTTATTTGATCGACAAGGAGAAATAAAATAGAAAATAGAAATTAGTTTCAATTTTTAACTTTCTTCTTTTCGCCTTTTTGAATTCTGTTGTTTGTCTTCGTCACCTTAAATTTTTTTTTTTTTTTTTCCCTCTAATTCTTTACAAATAAAAAACACGAAAAGTACAGTTAATTCTTCGAGGAATTCAGGATCAGGCGAAATTGTTAAATCAGTATATTTTAATGCAACTAGAACATGTAAAGGTGTGAAAATAGCGAGATACATGAATGAAATATCATCGATTCCTCCTAAAAATATTTTTGAGAATTTATTAAAAGGATTCAAAAAAACTTAAGAAGGCATGTATTGAAATGGATTAAGTTTCAGACTTTGACAAATTTTTTAGAATGGAAGCGAAAAATTAAAAAAAGCGGCCGGCGACCATTACCGATTGGACCTAATAAAACGTAGTCAGAAATATTACAAGTAAAAGCTATGGATTGATAAGATTCTTCCCGCCTCTTTTGAGAACCTTTACGTAGAGTAAGTTTCATTACTAAATGGAATAGATAAAAAATGCGTGCATAACTGAGATGAAGTAGAAAATGTTCAAGTATGCTCCTTTTTTCTTGTCTCAATCCTTATTAATGGGAACAACGTGTCTTTAAATACTTCTTAAAAATAGTAAATAGTATTTCTTAACTTTTTTTTTTATTCATTTAAAAAAGAAAACAAGAAAACAAGAATTTAGTTCACACTAATTTGTGACTTCAACGAAAGTCTCTACCACTTCATTAATTCTTTTTATTTATTATTTTGTAAGATTTACTGAAATGGAAAATAGTCAATTCACTATGCATTTAACTTAATATTTTACCATCAAAACTTTTTATATAGAACGTTTCAATTTAAAATACTATTACTACTACTACTACTACTACTACTAATAATAATAATAATAATAATAATAATAATAATAATAATAATAATAATAAACTTCACAAGGTAGATAAACCCTCCATGTAGAAATATGCTTCTTTTTCACGTTAGTTAAGAATAGGATATTGGGATTTTAAGCAGTTT
>JADGJU010000383.1:0-10851 GCA_026937265.1 Coelomomyces lativittatus
AGAAAAATTTCAACCATCGTACTTCTCCTATTCAACCTACTCAAAAGAAATCCCTGTCAGACGACCTTGACTTTACTACTGGAGCATGGTTATTTGATCCCAATCGCGTACCTGAATGGATGAAAAATCAATTACCCCAACCTATTCAAAGGCTACCACAACGAGGATCTATGGAGCGATTGTTGAATGCCTTTAAACGCCCTTTTTGGGTTATTTTCTTCATTTAAGGATTCCAGTTCAAAATTAGTATGAGGTTTTAACTTAGAAGGACATGTTAATAGAAAGGTTGTTTTTCGTTTACCACATTTTTTTTGATAGTTACGTTTCAATAGAATTCTATTTAATAGATCTCTGTTTGATTGCTTATTTGGTTGATCGGTCGATTTTCTCTTTTTCTTTTTTGAAAAAATAAGGAAAAAGAAATTTTCATGAAAATGATTTAAAAACTTTGTTTGCAGAAATTGTTTTCTAATATTTTTCTTTGTTCGGTTTGAATCTAAATTTTGGTTTTCTACTTTTGATTTCGCATATGTGTTTTTATGTATTTCTTCAAAAAATGAAGTAACTTTAATAAAAAAGGAATTTCATACAAATAACTTATTTTTACATTTTCCATTCTTAAACTTTTTTCTACTGTCAGTAACCTATTGTTTATTGCCTGCAGCTTTTTCCAATCAATTGCAGCTAAAACATAGAATCAAATAAGTTCAACAACTAAAAAAAAAAAAAAAAAAAAAAGGAGATCAAAGTATCTTCTCCTTTTTATTTTTTGTCTTAATTATCTCTATGGTCAACTTCATTATTCTTAGACGAGAAACATCTTTTATTGTTTTGATAGAGCACATTAAAGACGAAGCTTTTTTTACTCTGTTTTTCATTACTATCAGCGGCAACAAATCATTTTAAGCAAATTTTCGCACATTTCCGATACATTGTGTATCATTCACTTTTTTTAAAAAGAGTTGTTAGTTAATTTAAGAATGAAAATGAGGATGAAGTTGTGAATAAGCATGAAACAAGTGTTTCGAAGAAAGTAGTTCGAGGTATATGCACTATACTTTGAAACGAAAGGAACTCATAGAATTCTAAGATACCTTTACTTTACTTTCTATTGCTCGTTAAATAGAAAAAGAACCAAACTAGTATAAATATTCTCTCCAAAAAACCTTTTGACCATTAAAAGGGTATATAGCAAGTGAGTAAGATAAGAAAGAGTCTAGAAATCTGAGGGCATGTTAGAAGTGAAAGTGTGAAATTTTCACTTTCAATGAATTGTTTTGATGTTTAAGAAAAGAATGAAAAGGTAGGAATTATGGACATAATTTAAACAGAGGTTCTTTCAAGCAATGGCATAACCGGCTAAATTTTTTCAAGTTATTGATCTTTTAAAATAGAACTTGTGGATACAATCGAATATAAAGCACTCAGAATTATTCGACATTAAACTTCAATTTAATAAATGAAAAATATTATGAAGTGAAACAAAGAAAACAAAAATTTCCTTTTAAAAAACCTTTAGCTAACCTTTTAGTTTTCTTCGAAATAATGCGCCAATAGGCACGGCTAGAGAGTGACGAAGAGACTCCTCTGATTATAAATTTCATTTAAAATATCTTTATACGCGAAAATGGTCTATTTTTACATTTCTATTTTTTTTTTTCTTTTCTTTTTTTTTTGTAATTCATGAAAATTAAACATTTTTGTTTGTTGAGCGAAATTCATCTTATGTACGTAAGCAATTTCACGGTGTGCAAATGAATTTATTGTTTATCAGTAGGACATGAAAATTAGACGTTGTAGGTACTCTTGCTTTTCCTCTCATTTTCAATGTAGTTCTCAAAGTTATCCCTTTTCTCTCTCACCCCCCTTTCTCCTTTTTACGCGTTCATTTATCATTAGTCAATGTATGTATCACTGTTATAAATCTTTTAGCTCTGTACGAATTTTTTTTTCTTTTTTTTAAAAAAAGAAACCATGTAATTAAATTTTAGCTGACAAAAAACATTTATTGAAAGAGAAAAAAAAAAGAGAAAGTTGCGCATAGAGAAGTCCAAGCCTTAAGATTTTTTACTACTTTGTACAATTATACTCCTACCATTTCATTCAATTGTCCCGTCTTGGAAGGATTCTTCAGGTAACAGAAAAATATTCATTTTTTGCTCAGTTTTAAAAGAGCCGTATGTTTTGAAATTTTGCAATGGCCATTGTAGGGAATACAAAAAGAATCTGCATCTTTCTGAGTCATCGACTAAATTTACAGGTTAAGAGACAATTAGTTGTTGAAAAAAAAAACGGAAATTGTAAGAATAAACGTCTTTAATCCCAATAATAAAAACCAAAAGTTATAATTTGAAAGAAAGAAAAAAAAAAAAACAATTTAAATCATAGTATTTCCTCACAAAAATGGCTAAATTTTATAATGCTAGACAACAGGTTGTGATGTAATTGAAATTTGGTTCATAAATTTTATTCAACGATATTAAAATCGTTCTTAAACAGATATTGATTTAAATCTTGTTCAGTCATCCTTTTTTTTTTTTTTTTTTTTCAGTTTACTGCCATAAAAGATGGGATTTTAATACTGCTACATCCCTCCCCTTCTTCAAACTTTTCATTTATTCCTTCTTTTTTTCTTTTCTTAGAAATTTTTTTTATTAGCTGATTTTTTATGATCTATAAAATTTAAGACAACATTATTTGTAAAAATCATCTTTGGTAAAAGAAAAAAAAAAAAACATCCATTTGTATATTTGCATAAGGTAATTAAAGGTTATGTAGGAATCTTTCACAAATTTTTAAGAATACTTTTTTTTTTTTTCCTAGAAAATGTATATAAATGAGATTTCATTTTGTAATTTAAGCAGAGATGAGTGAAATAATGATTATAAATGACTTTTAAATTAGTTTTAAAATTGGTTAAAAATGAACTTAAGTTACCTGATTTTTCATTGTTCTATCTTTTTTTTTTTTAAAAGAAGGTATTAAACTAAAGAAAACATTAATAATGTAAATAATTTAAAATGAATTTTTACATACTCATTTTAAAGTCATTTGGAAAATGATTAAAAAAATTACCTTCATTTCAATAATACTAGAAAAAAATTAATTCATTACGCGTAACAAAATGAATGAGCTAATTTCTACTTTTACTTTTCACAATAATAATAATTATTATTATTAGAAAGTCATTTTTTACTCATTTTGCTCATTACCTATTCATTTTCTTCTTCATTATTATCATTAGTATTTTTTTAAATATCTTCCTTTCATATGGGCTATAAATTTAAAAAAAGTTTAAATACCACCTCTCTCCTCACTCCTTCCCTTACCTCTTCATTCCTTTCTTTTTTTCTTTCTCGTCCGCTTTCGTTTTATTTCTGCTTTGTCAATTTCTCTAATCCTTTTCATTTCTTAAACAACCTTTTATTTCATTTAGAATTGTGGTAATCTTGATTCATTCATCGAACTTATAAAGCTTAGACGTGTAAATCTTATATCTCTAGACAAACCTTTTCTGAATAGTTATTTATATTTCCAATCAATTTTTTTTTTCCCCCTCGCCATTAAAAAATTTATTTCCAGCCATGCCAAATACTTCTCACACAATTTCGGCACGAGAATTCCAAGCAGCACGCGACCAAAAAGCATCCACTAGAATGCATGAAAATCAGTTAGTGAACCAATTGAAATCTGCATTCAATACTCCCAAGCTTGGAAACACTCCAAATTTATTTCCTCCTACAAAGAATGTAAAAAAAGTACGCTTATGTGTTGAACGTTGTAGGATTTTTTTTTTATTTAAATTTAAAAAAAAAAATTAAAACTACCCTGAACTTTCAGTTTCTTTCTTAAAATTAGTATTAATTCACCTCTATTTTTTTTCTTTCTTTTTTCGTTTCTTTAAAGAACATTTTTTCGACTCCTCAAGGAAATCACGAAGGAGATTATTCTATCTCTCCCCCTCGTTTTAATCACAATAATAAAAGTCATGATGATGGCAGCATTTTTTCAGTAGGGGCATTTTCAGAAATGAAGCAAGGACCTAATAACTGTGCTAAGAATATTGGTACCAATAATACTAATAACCAAAAACAAAAGTTTGTCTCCCATTCGACTTCAACTAATTCCGCGGGTAAAAAGCATACTCATTTACAAAAAAAAGCTATCCAAAGTGAAGATGCTGAAGACTTAGTACTCGAATCAGGTTCATGGCTCTTTAATCTGGAAAGCGCGCCTAAATCTTTTCAGAATAAAATCAAACAATCTCCTAAATCAAATAATGGTAAGAAAGCAGCAAATCAAAAAATAAAGGAAACTTCTCAATTTACGGAAGATGCCTTCTTTGAAACTGGAAGTTGGTTATTTGATCTAAATCAAGCTCCAAAATGGTTTAGAAAGGCGTTGAACTCTTCGACTCACAATACTTCGATTAGCTATCAAAAAGTTTCACCTGTAAAAGTTCAATTAAATGTTCAAACTAAAAAGGAAATAAATGATGATGATGATGAGGAAGAATACCAATTTGGTTCTTGGTTGTTAGATCCCTCTCATTCCCCTGAATGGTTTAAGCAACATATTACACTGCCATCGCCAACAGAAAATGGTGCAATGGGCACTTTGGGAAGCGTGAACAACCACCCACAAAAATCTCTTAAAGCACTTCCCACTAAAACCGAACCCCTTCATACTCAAAAGCCTGTCTCTACCAGATCTAGTAAAAGCCATTCACATCTGGATGACGGATTTTATTCTGGTGCTTGGCTATTTAATGAAGCTTCACGTCCACTATGGCTTCAAAAGGCTTTACGAGAACCACCCGTCACTACGTCTACTTCTTTTAAATTCCAAAACAACGATCTGAAGTATGCAATGGATTCTTCGAAATACGCTCAAGTGTTTGAGACTCATAAGCACATTCCTCTTCCTTCGGTTCCAAATGAACGAAATCCACCAAAATCGGGGTTTGAATTTTTAGAATCAGGGGGTTGGTTGTTTAATTTATCTGAAACTCCCAATTGGTTTCAATCCCAAATTCGTCCAACTACTTTCGGTCACCTCATCAATACAAAGACAATTCAAAGAAAACAAGATGTAAAATCTTCCAGTCCCAGAAAACAATTTATCCGTGGTACTCAGTTACATGGCATTAGAACATATTCAAGACCTCACTCTGCCTCAAACTTGTAACAAGGATCAATTCTATGAACTGCTTTAGCGCAATCACTGTGAAAACGAAATTTTTTGTTTTTAGTTTATTTCATACCTTCAAGCTCTTCGAAGTACTCCAAAGATGGTAAGACACCGGTTTTGATACTCCAATTCAATTGAGTAAATTAAGGCATTTGTCAATCAAGCGTAAAAATTCAACTTTTTTTTTTTTTTTTTTTTTCGTCCTTTGGGAATGCTTGTTGTAAATTCCATTTTCTAAGCAAATTGTCCACAGTCCAAATACTGGGATAAGATGAAAGGAGATTTAAAATTGGAATATCAATAAACTTTCTTTTTATATATTTACATTTTCTTTCTTTCTGTCTTGTTTTAAACTTTTTAAAGGTCACACAACCTCAAACTATTGAAAAAAAAAAAAAAAAAAAAAAAAAAAGAATAATTCATTGGTTTTGTGCTTTTTTTTTTCTTTAATGGGGTAAAAAAATAAGCCACAATTACACACTGACATTATCAAGAACAGGTTACTTCCCCTTTGCTGTTATCAGGGAGCATAGATGGAGGTCATAGCATTCTCAGAAAAGAAATTGAAATAGTGTATTCACCCACTTTATGAATAACGCCTTTAAAAAAATCATTTCCAATTTTCTTACATTCAATTCTTTTTTTTTTTTTTTAATTCTTTGTTCAGACGTTTATGAACAAAGAAATTAAGAGCTCACATTCCGAGGAAAGATGCACCAAAATAATTTAAAGAGACAGCTTATGCTACACATTTCATCCTCATAATTTAATTCTAATCTGAAATGCTTGCCCATGACAAAAAGATATCAAATCTTCACCTTTTTTTTTTTTTTTTTTTTTTTTTTCATCAATTCCATTGCAACTAAATCCTATATTTTCTGATTTGACGTTTTTCTGAAGTGGGTGTCTTTGCATTTTTGTTTTAGAAAAAACAAACAAAAACACACCTGTTTTTCGGTTGGATTTAAATAAGAATGGAGGTGGAAGACAGCTACCATTCCGTTTTCCAATCTATAATTAAAATTTTTGCAAGTATAGTCACCATTAGTCTGAGTTATTTAATTTATAAAGTGTATAAATCCACTATAGTTCCAAAAGAGCTTTCTTCATTGCCGCGGGTTCCTATTCTAGCTACTTTAAAAGCACAATTGCTGACTAAAGGGGGGTTCATCAATGAAACAAGTGTTATTACCAATGCAGTCTCGGAATGGTGTATTGCCCATGGTAAAGATAAAGACGCATGGAAAGACATGTATTTGATTTGGCTGTACGTTGAAGTAGTAATGAAACCAATTATGCGAGTAGTGGCCGTACCTGAAATCTTGAGCATTGACCTCCTCCCTTTTTTTTTTTTTTTTCATTTTCTATTTTCTCTTCTCTTGATTCTTTAATTTTTAATTTACCCTTGATTCAATATCTTTGTAAAGAAAAAGACTCAGGAATTAGGGAGAGGGTACAAAGCAATAGAAAAGATATGTTTTAAATAAAAAAAATGCTATAGAAATGATAATCATGTATTCCAGAAAATATTTTATTGAAACCTTCATTTTTTTATGTCCAGATTTGGTACTTGGGGAGTAGTTTTGGGAAAGCCCGATTATATTAGAACCCTCTTTTCAAATACAGGTAGGAAATCAATACACGGATTATCAAACCTCATTATAAAAGTTAAAACCTTGAGTTTAAACTTCGCCTTATTTTATTTTCAGAGTCTGATAGTGAAGTAAAGGAGATAATAATATATGTCTTTAGTTCACCCATGGAGTGAGGTTAAACTTGACTTTATAACGCAAATAACTCAAAGGAATTCCCCATTTTTTTTTTCTTTTTTTGCTTCTTTGATTAATTTATAGATGCTTTTCCGAAATTTTTATACAAAGACGTTGGTTTTTTCTTAAATGACAAATTTCTAGGCACCAATGTAATTCTTTCAAATGGAGATGTACGTAATTTAAAATATAATATGGAATAAGGCAGAAAAAGAAAAGTATCCATGACACATGCGTATTCAGATATTTTTTTTTTTCTCTTGGTGACAATGTCATTTTTTATTGACGCAGATATTCAGCACTAAATTAATTTAATGCTTCAAACTATATTTCGTCTAGACATGGAAACGACACCGGAAAATTGCCAACCCAGCATTCCATCGAAATTTGTCAACGACTGTAATGGGTGACACAGTGAGGGTGTTGATTCAAAAATTGGATATGTATGAAAAGCAACCTGTAGACTGCTTTGATTGGATGCAGCGCTTGACTCTGGATATCTTGTCATTGGCCGCATTCGGTAAGAACTTAGATTCACTGCAACATCCAGAATCACCCTTGGTCAGGTTATACAACAGTATCATGAAGGATTTGCAATTACCTATTTTCATGTTATTTCCTATTTTGCAACGCATGAGGATTATTCCCTTTGTCAATGATTTAACCAAACGTATTGATCAGTTTGATGAATTCATATTCTCAGTGATTGAAGAAAAAGAGAGAGAAGTCAAAAAGAGGTTGGAAAATGGAACGGTCAAAGATGAAGGAGAAAAGGATTTATTAGAAATCATGCTTGAAGTATCAATGAATGATCCTACGTTTACTCGATATGATTTACGTTCAAATGTCGTGATTTTCTTTTTAGCGGTTCGTCCTTGATTTCATTATTCAAAGTGAAATCATTATCATGAGTGAGAATGTTGATTATATATGGATACATATTCTTTTTTTCATAAAAGAGATTTTGATTTTCATAGATTTTTTTTAAAAAAAAATTCGTACTTAAACTTACATTGTAAATAGATTAACTGAAATTAGCAATGATGAATGTTTAGGGCCACGATACTACAGCAAGTTCACTAACCACTATCTTGTACTTTCTTGGAATGAAAAAGGTAAAAAAAAAAAAATTGTATAAAGAAATTGAAAATAATAATCTATAAGTTCATTTTATATCATTGCAGAATTTTTTATATATTCCATATACCCTCTCCTTTTTAGTAGTGGTGAAGAAATTTGAAAAGTCAAGGAATAATTTTAAAACTTTTTCCCCCCCTCCAGAGAAATAAAAAAAAGAAAAAAAAAACATGAAAGCACAAAAATGAGTCATCAAGTTATATTTTTCTAGAGAATTTTTTTCGCATGTGTATTCCTTTTTAACTAATTATGTAAATATTTATTAAATTTAACTTGAAACCTAATTAGGAGCTGCAAGACAAAGCGCGTATAGAAGTCATAGACATCATGGGTGAGCTTGACCCGAACACCGCAAGTGACCATGTACCTTATCCTACTACGCAAGAGCAAGGACGGATGGATTATTTAGCGTTTGTAATCAAAGAAGCTTTACGCTTATATCCCTCCGTGACGGGCTTACCTTTACGTCGAACCTCTAAATCCATCACTTTAGGTTCTTGTGTGATACCTCAAGGTACACCGATACATGTCGATATATTTGGGGTTCAAAGAGATCCTTGTATTTGGGGACAGCAAGCAAAGCATTTCATTCCTGAAAGATGGGAACAAAGTCGTACTGGAGGCGCTCAATTTACTGCAGCCACGTCCTCTTCGGGTTTGGGTGAAAGTAGTGCAGTGACCTCCTTAAGTGGTGGAGGAAAAGTACCGATGATGCCATCAGCGCATGGATTTACTTGGGTTCCTTTTGGTGGAGGGCAACGGTATGCTAGGGTTCTTTATGTTTCTTTTCAAAAAAAAGAGAAAAAAAAAAAAACAAACAAAAAAAAAAAATTTTTCTTTAAGTACTGCCAATGTTTACTAAGTATTTTGATTTTTTAATTATGTGGTTGTGATGATTCATGGAATAATTCATCCGTTTCCATTTCTCTTGAATTAGTATGTGTCTTGGACAACAGTTTTCATTGATTGAACAAAGGGTAATACTAGCAATGTTATTACTAAGGTACGAATGGAGTGTGAAAGGGGACGCTCATGCTCTACAAGGTAATCCATTGACAGCATCGGGTGTGCTTTTTCATCCAGTTGGTGTCACAGTAGAATTCTCAAGGAGAAATTAAAAGAAGTGCAGTCACAACTTCAAAACGAGTGACCGTTTAATAGTGCTTTTAAGTCGACAACTGGATGAGATGGCAATTTTTGAACTATCCATCAATTTCAAGTCTACAGATTTATTATTATTATTTTTTAATATTATCAAAAAAAAAAAAAAAAAGAAAGAAAAAGAAAAAAAGGAACAAAAAAAAGGGGGAAATAAACTTTCAGCATCACGGAGGCCCATTTAAAAGTTGAATTTAACAAGTGTAAGCATTGTACAGTTTTATCTCAGGCACCTATCTTTATAAATACACGCGCTATTTTTTTCGATTTATTTCCTAATCAGTATTTCAAAACAGAAATTCACGATATAATAAATTAATAAACAAGTGTTTCTGGTTTATATAAAATATCCTATTTTTCTGCAAATACCAACCAACTTTTTAAAAGAATCATTGTTTTAACTGAGTAAATGAACGTAGATCTCGGGAACATTGTTGAAAGTAGTATGGTATAGTATGGAAGTGCGGGAAAAACCATTCATTTAAGAAACGAAGTCATCCTTGAAAAGATGCATAATACTCATGCATCCATTAGGTAAGGAAAGTCAATAGACCTATATAGAAATTGGGTTTAACGTCTAAATAAGCAGATCCTTATCTATTCCAACCTATATAATGGATAAATAAAACCTTAAACAACATTTGAAATATTTCAGAATGAATAAAGTACGCTCATATAAACAAACCCATTCCCATCTGGAGAAGAGTATGGATGTTGTCGTCAGTTTGAATGTCGGTTTTTACTTATTTGAATTAGGATTTTCATATATTTCGAGTGAAACTGAGATGGTATGCTTAGAAAATCATTATGCCAATGAAACTACAAACTGAATAAAAAAAAAATTGTTCACCTTAGAAATGTTTAATAGTGAATGTCGTTTGTTGAAATTTTTATTTTTATTTTTTTACACATGGAAGAGCAAGGTTGTATTTTGTGGAAAAGGATTTAGAAAGAAAGGGAATCAACTCTTTGAAGAGTTGATGCAAGCTAAAATTTACCGTGCCACAGTGTATTGTGAATATATCCAAAGTTACATGATTTCATGTTTAACTGTAGTGCCTTTATACTATTGAACTCAAAAAGAACCATGTTAAATAGTAAGCTCACCCAAACCAGTGAATAAACACCTTTTAATAAGATTAAAAGGGATTTTTCAGACAAAAAAAAAAAAAAAAGAAGAAGCGCTCTTTTAAATTAATATGATTAAATAAAACCTTTAGGAACGAGATGATGATTATTTAAACAACATAATCCCAAATTAACATCGACCTTAAACATATCTGAATCTAGAAATGGAACTCCAATGCTAATTTTAATTTTAGCGATATTCTATCATGTCAACGAAAGGAGTAACACTAGCAACAAAACAGCAACAAAGATTCAGTGTCCGAAGTAATTTGAAAATCCTCTTTTTAAAATTATGAAAAAATCATGTCATGATGGTAGGAGCCATAAAACTTTGAAATCCAATTTCTGAAGATACAACGAAAAAATAAGAAGGGAAATGAAAAAAAAATCAATTTTTAAGAAAGGAGCAGAAAAAACTCTAAAGCAATAAAAATAAGATTTCAAAAAAAAAAAAAAAAAAAAAAAAAAC
>JADGJU010000386.1:0-10429 GCA_026937265.1 Coelomomyces lativittatus
TACAAATTTCTAAAATATTAGGAAGACATTTGATTTTTTTTAAGTTTTTGATTAGTTTGTTAGATTGACAAAAATAAAATAAAATATAAAATATAAAATTTGTGAAGAAAATAATACTTTAAAATTTTCAAGTTAAAATAACCTATTATTTAGTTCGTCGTTTATTTATTTATTTTATTTTATGTCCAGAACCCTTCAAGAAGTCAGTGTTAAGGATTATCTTTTATTCCACGTTTCATTGATTTTATATTTTTATCTTTGCACATTCCTAAAGTATAAATAAACTTTAGGGATGTGGTTTCAACATCTGAATCTGATTTATTTTCATTTCTATTTTATTTTAAAGCCAAACCATTTTTGCATAAAAAGGCGTGTGGACAAAAATATTTTAAAGAAAAGATAACTTTCATTACTTCTTTGAAAAAATATTATTTTCATCAAGAAATAATTTTAATATAATTGATTAACTTTTAATACATTTTCCTCAAGAAAATCGCGTCAAAGTCTCAAATATAATAAAAAATGAATACTCATTTTTAAACGATGTTTAATTTAAATTTTTTTTTCTATATGTATATACATATTTAAATTTATAGCTTTAGTAAAAAAAAAGCAATTTTAACTGATTTTCATCACATCTTTTATGCCTAGATCAAAAAGAAATACATATATAACTTCTTAACTTCATATATAGTTAGTTAAATACATTCAAATGTGCCTGAATTTAAGGCTTAAATAATAGTTTATTAGGTGGAAAGAAAAAAGAAAAAAAAAAGGGGTAAAAGCGTCATCTAAAAAGCTATGGATATATCTAGATTTATAAGAAAGCCATTTAAAAATATCAATTTTCGATTTTTTTTGGTTTATGTAATGATAGAAAGATCTGAAAATATATCTCACCAATTTTTCATCATGAACGACATAATTCTAAAAAATCACAAGCTTATCTTTAGTTTCAAACTTTTTTCTTTTTTATTTTAATATGCGAATGCCTATGTATAAAAAGTACAAGTATATAAATAATTATACACTCCTATTTTCCAGCATATGCTTTTTAACTTCATTCATTCAAAAATTCATTTTTTCTTCTTGTTTATCTATATAAAGAACATCTTTTAAATATATTTGGAGGTAATTCACTCCGACGATAAGGTCTTGTGGCAATAGCTGTATATATTTCTTCCGGTAACTCTTTCCATAAGATATGATCTACTTTATGTTCTTGAAGTTGATTGGAGAGTGCATCTAGATGCTTTAATGAAGCAACCTAAATAAGCGTTACAAAATCAAAGGCATTGTAGAAAGCAATTAAACACTTAAATGAAAAAAAGGAACTCAATTCATAAAGAAGAAAGCAAAAAAGAAAAACTAATAATATTAGTCACTAGTGATCTAAATATGTTGAATAAAAAAGAGAAAAAAGAAAGTAAAAACAGTATGAGAAATAAACTCCAAACATTTTTTATATGTCTCTAATTGCTAAAAAATATCGAAAACAGTACTTCATAAATCACTTTATGTAAGTGAAGTTGATTTTCTTCCGACATATATAATAAGGTGTTTGGATGATCTTTAAATCGATATAAAGCTAAAGTAGATGCATGACAAGCTTGAGCTATTACACTATATGAGGAGAAAAATGGTGAAAGCAAGGTAGAGAGGGAGAGAAAAAGAGAGGGAAGGGGGGGGGGGGAGAAAAATAAAAGTAGTGAATTTATTAATATGAAAATTGTAGTTGCAAACAATACTCTCCCTTTCTAAATGTCTCTTTTCGTATTCTAAAGTACATAAAAATTTTAAAACTCGAAAAAAATTTAAAAAATTTAAAAGGAAAAGGAAAGAATAAGGAATGTGTTGTAAGGATAGAAGAATTTAAGTTAGATGTAGCAAAAAAGTACCTTCCAGTAGACCAATTGAGCAACTATACAATAAAACAATCATGAAGAGATTAAATATTACAATAGAAGTAAGGAAAGACGATTGAAGTGAAATGAAAATGTCAAATTTTAAGTAACTTTATAATAATTAATACGAATAAGGAATTTACTAGTCATTTACATATAATTTATATTTTGTTTTTTTGAATATTATTTTCCTTGTTCGAACGAGCAAAGGAAATCGAAAATGTAGAAAATATTTTAACGGAGAAAGAAAAAATTTCCAGTGGTTTACCTTTCAAGTATAAAAGAAAAGAAAGGAAAATGACGAACACCAATCGAAGAGACTGGAAAATCTTCATATAAGAAAAAAGAGAAGCACTCGACAATTATTTTTCTTTTTTAGGCTCATTTGGAATACCTTACTTAGATCTTTCCTTATAATTACAAACATAACAATAGGATCCATATTTCTAGAAGAGGATAGTTAAACAAAGATAAAAGCTGCGCTAAGAATGTGTATTTAAAAGGTACAATATGAACTAAAACTGATGATGTTTGAAAAGATATGAAGTAAATTTTCAACGAAGGAGAGAAAAGATATGAATAAAAAAAGGGGAAAAAAGGTTTTGCAACATTAATGGATTTTTTTTTTTTTGGTGATTTTTAACTGGAAAAAAAAAGGGAATATTGTCTTATTTTATATTGCCAAAACAAGGCTACAAAACTTTAAGGGTAAAAAAGAAGAGAAAAGAATGGAAACTGGTAAACTCCTTTTTAATAACTTTTCTCATTAAAAACAATACTAATAGTAATAATTACACGCTTTTTAAAATTTTAAAATCGAATTAGAATTATCAATTTTTACTCTTTTTTACATATTTCTTTAGCATCAGTCTTGAGTATCTCAAATATTTTGACAAACTCTTATTATCTTATACTCAAGAGGAAGCGAATTAAAAAATTCAGAAATCAGAATTAAGTTTATATTTTTTTAAACCAACTAATAATCCAAATCAAAAAACCAAAATAAATAAAAGAAAAGATAAAATAGGAAAGAATCCTAAGAAGATCCAAAATGGATCCGAATTGACCTCATTGTAAAAATACAGAGTGTCATTAGAAAATACAAATACATAAAAAATAATTTGAATTGTCGTTAAGTATTTTTAAGTGATTTCTTTACGCAAAATTAATTTTTAATTCACAACATTCAAAAAAACAGCTGCTGCCATGAAAAAAAAAAAAAAAAAAAAAAGAAATTGATGGTCTATAAGCGGAAACGTTAGCAAAAGTTATTCCATACTTAGTAAAATTGAGCTAACTGTCAAAAATTTTTAACGAAGACCAATAAAGTGTAAAAGAAATCGAAATAGAAAAGAAATATGATTTAAAAAGGTAATTACTCGAGAAATTATAGGTGGAATTTGCAGTTATAAAGAAACTTAGAATTTTTACATTCAAATAACCTCATTCATTTCAAATCAAATACATTAAAAAAATTAACATACCCATATCTAGGTTTGTGTCTATATTTCTTTATAGAAAGACATTAAATTAAATTTAAAACAATGGAACCGAAGGGAGAAAAAAGAGAAAGAGAGAATACAAGTAAGGAGGTACAAAAAAAAGACAGGGGAACAACAACAAAAAAAAGGATAGATTTAAAGTCGATAAACTCGTACTTCCCCATCGCGACCTGCTACTGCTATTGTATTTTCAAATACTTTTAAACCATATAAGGGATCTAATTCATTACCTGAAAGCAAGTACATCAATTGAATGGAAGAAGAGGAAGAGGAATTGTGCAAAGAAGATGAAAAGGATGAAATATGGTAAACAAAACATCCTCCATCCGCGGTTGTAATAACTAAATGATGTTCTGTATACCGTTGTAATTGTAGGATGGGCGTAGTAGACACTTGAGCGCGATGACAAGGGGTTCTAAAAAAAAAGTTTATTGAAGAACGAAAAAAAAAAAGAAAAAAAGAGAAAAAGAGATTCAGAATCAAGAATATTAAAAATAATAAATACTGGACTTTAAGAGTAATTAGTGATAAGAAGTAGAGGGGATAGAAGAGATTAAAATAGCACTTACTTATGAATTAAGTTCCATATCAAAATGACCCCATCCTCGTAACCTACAGCAAGGTATGTTGAAGATAAAAAACATAGAGAGTTTGCACGGTAAGGATATGAAAGTTGAAAGAGTGGTGCAAAAGAACTTGAAGAGGGTTGGTAGGCTAAATGAAATCCTATGACATTTCCAGAATCACATGCGAAGACACCCAAGTAACGTTCAGCATCGTTAAGGTAGGTGTGATCTATAAAAAAAAAATTAAAAAAAATTAAAAATCGAAAAAAAAAAAAAAAAAAAAAAAAAAAGTCAATGGACCACAATCAGTAGATATAGAGAGATAGTAGGTCATGCAGAAGGATTTTTTTTTAAAGTCTTTTATAAATGTATTCCAGAGTTTTATGTACCTGAAGGATATTTCTCGGGATCAAAGTGATGCATTTCTAGCAAGCTCAGTGCATGAATTGGATCTTCTAGATCCCATTCGTAGAGTATGGATGCTGAAGCAGATTCCCATATTTTCACTGTACCATCTATGGAGCATGCTATTAAAATACACATATATATATATATATGTATATTAGAAAAAAATTCAATATACTATGAATTCAAATTACGATTAACATAAATAATTAATAAGAACAAAGAAGATCTACACGTACTGATGACGGTTTTACCTCGTACTAGCATACCACAATCAGTTATGCCTATATTCGTGAGTCAGTTTAAAAAAAAGTAAATATGAAAATTGAAGAAATTAGAAAAAAAGAGATGTGAAAGAGAAAGGTCACATTTCATTAGTACATTCGAGCATAAAAAACCATCCTGATCTAAATTTAAAAAGAATAAACCTAACAACAAGTTTGGTTACAAACGATCCATAAACATTAAAAAAAAAAAAAAAAGGATTTGAATTTGAAAAAAGAATCTAAAAAATTCTATTTATTGAAAATACAGTACGTCCACGATGGCCTTGAAAAATACGCGGACAACTTCCATCGGCCATTGACCACACTCTTGCTGTCATATCAGCACTGGTAGATAGTAGTACTTGACCAGACGGAAAAAATTTAGTTTGCGTGACATCAGCTAAATGACCTTCCAGTGTCCTCTTTTTAGAATATGAAAAAAAAAAAAAAAAAAAAAGGAAATCCCAAAGGTGAAAAAAAGGAAGAAAATAAACATACACAGATATTACAACTTAAATTTTTTATTATAAATAGCAATAAGACCCATGATATTTTAAAAAAAGAATTGTATAAACACAAAAATCAAGGGTGTACACACATCTAATTGACCATCCACAGCATTCCAAATAAAAATACGACCATTTTCAGATCCTCCTGCATACAATGTACCTTGGATATTCATGTCAATAGAATACAGCTACATTAAAGTAATTAATAAAATAATAACAATAACCATAATACTAAATTCGTGAGTAAGCTTTTTTGGTGCATGATCCACAAAGCATTTAATTTAATAAGTTACAAAATTTAATTTTTTTTTTTAAAAAAGTCATGAATTCAAAGTCTTGTATATTTCATTCCGTACCGGTAAAGATACTTTATTTGAATGAAAAGGTGCTTTGAATGTAAGGAAGGGTGCAAGGATAGTAAAGTTCATTGGAGTATAACTCATGGATGCCGGTGTGAATGGAATATGACAAGTGAGTCGGTGCTACTAAATGTAAATAGATGAAAAAGGGTCAAAAAGTTTTACTTCTTCAGTGAGCCAAGTGGTCCATTTCTTTTTGCTTCCTATCTTTCATTTCCATACGAAAAAAATAAAATTAATATTAATATTAATATTCCTCTACAGTACCTTATCTAGCAACGTTAATTGAATTTCCTTTTCTTTTGATAATTCAATTTGACCTAGAAAAGGATTGTAATTGATTTGAAAAGTAACATGCACAGAAGGCGTAGAGTAAATAGACATCCAAAATTGTGAAATGAAATGGTGATTGTTCGCAACATCTTGAATTGCTAATGGCCAGTCAGGTTGAATAGTGATGGTAGGAAAATAAAAAGAAGGAAGGGTACTCCAATCTTTCATGTAACTTACGTAAGAATTCACATTCAAGGAACTTTGTAGCGAAGGAGAAGAAGAAGGCAACATACAAATGTAGGATGAGAAGATTACCAATCAAATTAGTAACGATCAGTGAAAAGAATATTTGTAAAAAAAAAAAAAAAAAAAAAAAAAAAGTCTACTAAATTTACTGAAGAAGAGGTAAAGAATACGTTTTTCTTTTTTTTTTTCGTCTTTAACTGTTTTCTCTTTCTTTTGTTTTAAAGAAAAAAAGAATATACAAAGAAATATAAAATGCTTCCTTTTCAATCTTTCTTTCATAATCTCCGTCGCCCATTCCATGTTTCATCTTCTTTATTGCCTTCAGTATACCAGCGTATAGAAAAAACAAAACCATGGATCTTTTCTATCAAACATACATATAACAACACCAACGTAATTTTTTTTTTTTTTAAATTCAAATATATATAATCTTTTATTTTAGTAGAAAAAAAACAAAGTGGCTCCATTTATGTATACATAAGATGGCCCTGACGATAGACATGAATTCTAAAAATTTTAGTTTTAATAAAATTTTGTAGAATTCTTTCTTTTTTATCCAACAACGAAACTTAAAAGTTACAGTGAATAGTATTAAATCCGGTAAAGTCATTCAACATAAAGGAAAACCTTATTTAGTGACAAAAACGCATCATCAAGTCTCAGGTAGAGGTTCTGCGAATGTCAAAATAGAAATGAAAAGTATCATAGATGGAACAAAAGTCAATGAACGGTTCAGTTCATCTGAATCAGTAGAAGGTGGGTACCTTTATTTATTCCGTAAAAAAAAAAAGAAAAAAAAAAAAAAAAAAAGAAAAAGAAAGAAATTTAAACCAAAGAAGAATGAAAAAGACTAGAAAAAATTCATAAGAAGATAAAACTTATGCATACAAATGGGTTGAGGTAAAGAGAGACAGAGTGTGTGTGTCTGAGTCAGTAAGGAAATCTATCTATATTTATAGGAGACTAAGTGGATGGGGAATGAAAGTTGAAAAGTTGATCTTAATTAATGGGAACGAAGGAGAAAGAGAAAGAAAAGTTAATTAAAAGAAATTCTGAAGACTAAAGAAAAAAACAAGTTTGAAAAGTAAGAAGAAAAACAAAAAAAAAATGAAAACTCATTCTTTTCTACTCTAAACTTTATAAAACGTTGCGTTGAAATAAAATAAAAATGAAAAAAAAAAAAAAAAAAAAAAAAAAGATTTTTGGATTTCCATCTTCATTGATTAGATTGGTGAAAGTGAAGGGAAGATTCTTTTCTGATGAATAAAAATAAAACAAAAATGAAGAAGAAGAAGAAATTCTCAACCACACACGAAACAACAAAACTACAAATATTCACTATTATGTCAATGTTCAGAACTCTCTCTCTCTCTCTCTTTCTTTGCTGAATTTTAGTTAATGTATTTGTTAATTAAATTTCAAAGGGGGAGGCCATGAAAAGAATTTTAAACTCCAACCTCCCCTCTCTTTCGTAGATTTAACCAATTTTTTTTTTACTTACAACTAACACGACTTCCCCTATTTCTCAACTTAAAACAAAAACTATACAACACTAAAAAAGAATAGAACAAACTACCATTTCTATTCTAGTCTTCTCTGGACCCATTTTTATTTTTTTATTTTCTTTATCTGAATATATAAAATATAGATTTCTTAAAATGACACATAAATCTTACTAGCTCTTGTTTAATTTAAGTTTTTTTTTTTTTTTTTTTTTTTTTTTAAATTTCAAAAATCTAGGCTTTATGAATTCGTTTACTATACAATAACCTATTATTTTGAATACTATTACTATTATTATTGTTCGTGGTAGTAGTACTGGAGGAATGACTGATTCCACTTCCACTTCCACTTCCACTCTCTTCTTGTAAAGTTACTTCGACTATATCCCCTACTCGACAAAATTCAGGTACATCAACACGTAATCCTCCTTTTAAAAATGCAGGTTTATAACTTACTCCTTTCACGGATGCATTGATACTAATGGTTGGCGAAGCGGATGTTTCTTCGATTTCCAAAGAAAATGTACGTGTGTCTAATTTAGCACAAACAGGTTGATCGTTCAATATAGATACTTGAATCGGAGTGGTCTCTTAAAAAAGAAACATAAAAATAAAAAACAACATAGATCATTTTAAACTCTATACAGAAATAGATTTTTTTTTATAATTTTACACTGATTGCTTTTATTTATTTAAAAAAAAAAAAAAAAAGCATATCTTATGTCACATACCTGATAACAATGGAAGAATCCAAGGCCAACCTTGCATACATTCATTCGATAAAACTAACTCATCATTCTCTTCATCAATTAAAGCAATAGTATCGTCGGTATGGTATAAATATTTGACTTTCTTGTTACGAACATAAAGTTCTAAAAGCAAAGAAGGAAATATGTACATAACAATTTTAGGTTAGTCAATGAAGAAACACAAGTGAACGTAAAGAATACAATTACATCCTTTCGCATATATTTCTTATATATCTAGAGAACGTTTTGTGTATCTCAATTTCTTTTTTTTTTCAATTCATTTTCATGTACATGCCACGATTTATCTAAATGCAACAGAAGAAAAAGGTTCAGAAATAGAATCGAAGTCCCATTCTTTATAAAATTATTTATTTATTTATTGAATTTTCTTTATTTCAAGAAATTAAGCATTAAAAACGAAGAAAAAGAAAAAAAAAATTCTATCCTACTAAAGTTAAAGTATATTGGGTCTAAGATTACATTAGATTTATTTATTTATCTCCTTCTATTTCTTCTTCTCCTTTTTTTCGTTTATCATCTATTCATAAAGATTGAAAATAGTTTTGATTTGCTATGGAAAACTCTCTTACTGATAAAGACGAGTAGTGAGTATTTCCAGCAAAAGCAAGCCTAGTTAAAATTCATTCAACCAAAAAAAATTTTCTCCTTTTTTTTCATTTTTTTTTTCTCTCTTTCTTTCTTAATATGAATGGAAATGAATTTACTTCATCATTTAAAGAATACAAATTCAACCTTAAACAAAAAGTAAAAAAGTTAACGATGATAAGATGAATTAAATAAAAATAAATAAGTAATTAGTATCCATGGATAGAAAAAGAAAACGTTGAAGACAAGATACTTCTTTCTTCCATTGACTAATTTTTCCCTCATTTCAAAAAAAATAAATAAATACTAATTTTCTTTTTCTTTTTCTCTTTCTATTCTTCACGTCACTTTTCTACTTCTTCTCCTACTTTTTTTTTTTTTTTTTTTTTTAAAAGGGAAAAAAAAAAAAAAATCTTATCTGCATTTATTGTTTTTTCTTATATTTCTTCGTTCCTTTAATTTTTTTTTTTTTAATTGCATATATATATAAGTATATATATACTAATTATTTTTTTTTTTTTCTTCTTCTTAGAGAATCCCTCGTTTTTGAACTCTTCCCATGGATGAACACCTTTCTCTCCATTTAACTCCTTCTTCTTTATCTGCAACAGCAGCTCCCTTTGTCACTTCACCTGTGATTTTGCCTACTGCTACTACTATTACTTCTACTTCTTCTACCTTCTCAGAGCAACGCAATAATAGTGCAAACAGTGGGGGTAGTATGAATATAGGAAGTGGAATGGTGATGGACCGTGGCGAGCTTCGAGCTCGTGATCGTGATCGTGAAAGAGATAGAGAAAGGGAAAGAGAAAGAGAAAGAGATAGAGACAGAGAAAGAGAAAGAGAGAGGACAGAGAAGGACAGAGAGAGAGGTGGAGATAGAGAAAGGGAAAGGGAAAGGGAAAGAGAAAGAGATCGGGAACGAGAGCGAGACCGGGAACGAGAAGTGCGTGGTGCACGTGATCGAGACCGGGATCGACCCCGTGATCGAGAGCGAGAAAAAGAGCGTGATCGTTCCTCAGCTGCATTGAGTCATGTGATTCCCACCCATTTATCCATGACCAAATCCTTTTTAACGCCTTCCATGACTTCGTCGTCGTCATCCAGTCATCCTCATTCTCATTCTCATTCTCATCCTCCTCATCTTCATCTTCATCCCTCTTCTCCCACAACCATCACTGCTACACCTCCTACCTTGCTTGCCTCTCCTACCCTTGCTTCTACTGCTGCTACCTCTCTTTTCCCTATCAACTCAGCCACAAATCTTACCTCTCTATCCTTTTTAGCCACTTCTTCTTCATCTTCTTCTTGTTCTATTCCAACTACCATTCCTTCTACAATTACATCAACCTTAACCTCAACTCCCTCTGCTTCTGCTTCATCTCCTCTACTATTGTCATTGGGTGCTCCTTCTTCTTCTTTTACTAATCCTTCTGTTTTCTCTTCTCTATTTTTTTTTTTTTAAGTTCAGTTCATTTCTTTGACTTTTTCTGTTATTGTTGTTGTTGTTTTTTATTTTATTTTATTTTATTTCTTTCCACT
>JADGJU010000387.1:0-10795 GCA_026937265.1 Coelomomyces lativittatus
AAAAAATTACATTTAAATTTATCTTTAACACAAATCTGACCACTCCTGACTCACAAAGATACATACTCTAGTGACAGGGAGTATAAACAAGTTTACATCAGTCAAATGACATGTCAAGTGACTTTCCTTCTTTCTTTTTTCATTTCCTTTTTTATAACTTTCATCTTTTAAATTTTTAATTTTTAATTTCTATTTTTGTAACATCCCTTTTCTGGAAGGGTATAAAAAAGAAATGGTGAACACTTTGTTGTTCACCAAGGATTTTCTAGGGAATCTCTCCTAAAAAACTTAATAAATCTATTTTTTTATTGAAATTCATTTCCTTTCAAAACTTCTAAATAATTTTCTTCACTCAATAAAAAAAATCAACTTAAAAACATATTAGAGATCTGTCTACCGACTTCCAAAGCACTAAGACACATACTTAAATGCCAAGGAGTATAAACAAATTTACACTGTGTGACAAAAGACCACGAAATTACCTTCCTGTGGCATGATCACTTCAATGGGGAGACCAGTGTTAGAATTCTAGTAGCCAGGAATGGAGCAATAGACTATGGACTGCCCATGTCCTTGTAAGGCATAGAACCTCATGTAGAGTGTTCCCCAGGTGACCAGAAGCAGGTCCAAGAATTTGCACATGACATTACTGACATGAGAAAAGAGGGGGTTAAGGACAGAGGGGTGAATATTAGTTGTGAAGGAGGCAGGGGGTTGAGGGGTAGGGTGGTGATGCTGACAGGAAGAGATCAAAGGAACAGGTGCAGTAGGAGCCCATGCATGGCTATCCCAAATCAGATTACAGGAAGATGAGGCCCGGGGCAAGGGCATGGATGGACTGGAAGGAGAGGAAGAGTGAAGCACACTGTGAAATCTATGAGTTCATAGATCAAAAGTTTATACTTTCCATTACTCTGCTAAGCTATAAAAAGTTTTGCTAACTTCTTTTTATTTTTGGTTTGAGAGTGTGTAAAACCAAAGACATGAAAATCAATTTAATTAGACTGAAAGATCTCTGACCCAATACCTTTATTGCTACTTTATGCTTTGTGTTAGAAAGAAACTTCATTTAGTTAAATGTTTTATTTTTTCTTTATCTTATTTTTTAATTTAAGTTAATTCTTTTCTTGCTTGTTTCTTTGGGTACTTCATAAAGTTTTATCCCATTTTTTTAAGAATAAGCTTTTTATTTTTCAGAAAGAAAACAAATATAATATGACCCATTAAATTTTTTATTAATTCAGTGAAGACCTAAAAATACAGGAAATTCCCCTCTTTTAAAACCCTCTCAAAGTACAAAAAATGAAAAATAGTATTATAATTTTTTAGAGAAAACTTCATCCCAAATGTTTCTCACAAATCATGCAAGATTCAAAATAAAATGATACAAATTAAAATAAAACAGAAAAAGAAATCAGGGGTAAAAAATATAAAATATAACCAATATAAAGAAAAATAAAGAACATTGTTATTATTTTTTTATTTATGTGAAAAAAGTATTTCATGAATGATATCAAATTAAATTGTATCATGAACAAACAAAAGAAGGTCCTCTGAAACTAATGTGTGAACTCGTTCTATTCATGAAAGAAAAAGAAACAATAAGAAAGTGAAAAAAGTAAAAGAAAATATGATAAAAACAAGGAGTGAGAGAAAAAGAAAAAGAGAAAACTTTTTGAACAACAATAACCACAGAAATGAAAATTTTATTTCCCAAAGGCTAAAGCTGATATTTGTGAACCAATTTGTTTTATTCCCCCAAATTCCCAATCATGGAAAGGTAGCAAGTTCTTGAAAGTCTGGGAAAGAAAAGAGCAAAAACTCATATAATAAAATAAATAAATAAAAGAAAAGAAAACAAATAAAACTTGAAAAATTCCTAGGATAACTATTTTATTTTCACTTCTTAGTCATCTGTTCTTTTTTCTATCACATGCATAAAAGGTCAAGCCTTTTTGTCACAATGCAAGTAGGGGGTTCTTGGTCCCAGTCCATAGCATCAGGAGACAATTGACAGGTAGCTGGGACATAATGGGAGAGAAGGGGAGGGGGGGGAAGCAGAGGGTAAAATCCCAGGGGAAGGGCAAGAAATGACAGGAAGTTCAGGAGCAGGTAGAGTGGAGGGAAGGGGTTCCGGAGAGACCATAGGGGAGGAAAGATTGTTTGGATCCATGGTAGCCAAGACAAGAATTCTGGGATCAGAAACAGCAGGGGTCAAGGGAGTTGGTAATAGAGAACCAGGCAAAGAAGTTAAGATGGGAGGATTAGAAGTTGAAGGGATAGGAGAACTTGCCAAGTCAGGAGAAGGAAAGGGTGAGGGGGCTGGGTCAGGAAGAGGAGTCAAAGATGGAAGAACAGGATCCAAATCCTCTTGTACTTCATCAACCTTGGCCAGGAGAGAAAGATCCGAATAAAGAAGAGGACCGGTGTGAAATTTGGCCATGGCATGAGAAAGGGACAGGCTAATATTCCCAGGATTAGGAATAGAGATAATGGTTGAAGAAGAATGGAGACCATGAACCCTGGCCAAGTGGACAGCCATAGGTTTGGTACTCCCAGTCTTGTCCCAGGGAATTTCACAAAGGCAATGGGTGGAATCAGGTAAAAATACTTGACAAGTTTGAGTAAAAGATTGATTGTCAAATGAAAAATGATTCCATACCCAGCTACATGGTCGGTTACCTAGTTTTTTAATTAGATTGAATTGTCTCTTTTTTTCAGAAGGACTGGAGATGGGATTTGAAGCTACGGGGGTGGAATCTTGTATGGGCAGGTTGGAAGAAGTGGTCATGTTAAAACTTTTGACTGCTTTGGACTTTGATGGGGAAGAAGGGATGGTCTTAGAGGGAGGCATGGACTGTAAGGGTTCCTTTGCTTTTTTTTGTTTGGGAGATGGATTTTGACCCATAGGTTGAGTAGTAGAGGAAGGAGAGGCCTTTTTAGATTTGGACCATGGAGGCTCAGGGGAGGAGGGGGTAGAAGTGGGAAGAGATTGAGTGGAGGACTGTGGGGGAGAGGTTGCAATATGAAGAGACCCAGAAGGAGGAAGGGTAATAAGGGCTTAGGGATTTTCAGCATTCACTTCGTAATTGTCCAAAAGCTTCGGCTTGGTCATGTTCCTTGTAATAAAAGTAATTATTCTTGAAGAATTTAATTTCAAGTGCATAAAAATTGGGAGCAAGGTAATCCTGGAACAAAATAAAAAGTTTGTCCAATGCATTGTGGAAAAACTTAAAGAGATTGACAATCATGACCACAGGGATACTAACACCGAGGATGTAGAAGAAGTCATAGGAAAAGACAAAGAGGCGTTTTTTGAAATAGGCCAATGTTTCTACACCCAGAGGTAGATGGGCATGAGCATGTGGGGACTGGAGGTTGATAAGGACTGCAGTAAGTAGCTGGTCCTGCCATTCAACCTTGGACAATGGGACATACTGGACCAGGAATGCTATGGATGATAAAATTTTCTTCTTATGTTTGTGATTTTTGAAATCTTTATTATTTTTCAAATACAGCTCCCAGTTCATTATTTCCAGTACATCCACCCACCTTCCCACATGGTCTTCCAGATCTTGAAAGAAATTCAAATTGATGTCCTGTTCCCCAGAAATGGCTGAACTTCTGGGCTTAGTAAGATCACGGACCGAGTGTGTATTATGATCATTGACACAAACCACCTTGAGATGGGGAGGTTCCCCAGTAGAAGACAAAGCATATTAGAAGTGGACAAGTGGAAATTTTCAAGGCCGCAATGGCTCAATTTTGGGAGTAAAGAGGATGGGTGTTTCAGAGATAGCTGGGGTAGAGGAAGAAGAAGTGGAGGAGGAAGAAGATAAAGAAGAGGATTGGGAAGACATTTGTTCAGAGAAACAGAAGGAAATAATGTGTAAAATGAAAGGAAAATTGTGTTTTAAAAAAAAACCTTTGAGTAATTAGGGTAGAGAGAAAGAGACAAAAAATGTTACAAATCTGGTGGGGAGTGGGAAGTTTCAAAACTGATTTTTTTCTTGAATTTACAAAAGAAACCAAAGGGGGGAAAAAAGGGGAAAAGCTGAAAAAAAAAGAAAAAATTGTATATAAGTAAAAAATTTTCAGCAAAGTTGAAAACCATTGGTTAGAAACTATATAAAATAAATGCTGTGGTTTTTTCTTTTTGTAGCAATTTAAGACTTGAGACACATTGTAAAGTCACCAATAACGGCTGACCGAAAGTTTGATCTTTCACGAGATCTGACTAACCTTAAAAAAAGATTCAATAACCCCTTTTCAGTTTCTTTTGGTTTTGCAGACGCATAATCAGATAAATTTTATTTTAATCGACTTAGAATTAGACTGAATAATTAAACGACCTTATAAAAAACTTTGCTATTTTATGGAAAACAAACGCTAATAAATATATTATGCTTTCAAGAAAATTTTACTTTAATATTTTCTTTTTAAATTTGTTTTACGAAATAAGAATAAGATAAGATGCTATTTTCTTTAAGGTACTCCGTAGAGTTTTATCCTTTAATTTTTTAGAATAAGCGACGAAAAAGACGAATAAAATATGACCAATTAAATTTATTAATATGGTGAAGATCAAAAGTTGAGGAAAACCCCCTCTTTTTAAACCCTCTAAAAATACGCGAAAAAGAAAAGGAAAATGTAATTACAAATTAAATGTTATAAAGAAATATACTTGAAATAAAACACAAAAAAAGATTTAGAGAATTTTCGTCCCGAAATTTCTCACATTTAATGCAAGATTTTTCTTTCTCAAAACAAACTTGAATCAGAAAAAAGAACAAATAAAACAAATAAAAAGAAACAATTTCATATTTTTTCCCAAAGACGAAGAATTCTATAATTTTTTATGAGAAAATTAAATGTCGCGATCAACTTGTTTTACGCTAAGCAATTGACGGACGTTCGATAAAAGAACCTTTCCAAAGCATACGTGCGAACTCAGTCTTTTCTTCGAAATTTAAAGATATAAAAATAAAAGATATGAGAAAAATAAGGAAACAAACAAAAAGTTCCTTGAAAAAGAAAAAGAATGAACAAGAGAAAAGTATAATCGGAAAAGAAAATATTCCCAATCACAAATGATTCTAATTTCAGAGTTCGTGAATTATTTCTTGCCTTTTCCTCATTAATCTTGTTTGCATAATAATAATAGAAATCCTTTGAGAACCTAAAAGAATGAGAAAAAAAGAAAAACAAGGAAGGAAAGAAGAAAGAGAAAAAAAATAAAAGAACTAAAATAAAATAAAATAATTCAAAGTAACAATTCAAGGAATGAAAAAAAATAATCAAATAAGTCTTTCCATATCACGTGTACAAAAGGTCACACCTTTTCGTCACATTCTCCCCCCCTGGTAAAAGAATCGAGAACCGAAAGAGAACTAAAAAAAATTTCTTTTCTTTTTTTTTTTTTTTTTTTTTTAAGTATTCCATTATTCGGCATACTACTGTTTCTTTCAATTCGGTTCGGCGTTTGTAAATTAGGAAGATTACGTATTTGTTCGCGAAAGCTTTCTCAATCAATTCTTCCTGAATCATTCATTCGATTAATAAAAGATAAAAAAACGTTTTGGCTAACCGTTCATTGTACTTCTTCTTCTAACACAATTTCTGTAGGTGTTCTAGCTTCTTCTTCTCGACCTTCCTGTAACTCATCGATCATAATTGTATTGTCATCACTTCCTATAAAAAACCTTCCTCTTCTCTGACCGGGTAAATCAATCTTCCTGGAACTTACTCGAGACTTTAGCGCCCCTTCTCGATATCCTCGTTTAAATTCAATGTCGTCCCATTCTTCAGGCCATCGACAACTTACTTCCATCGGACTAAAGAAATTAAATCGTCGATAACTTGATACTGCAAGACTCATTCGAGAACTACGCATCCTCGACTCGCGATAGGTCATATCAAGACGCATTATGAAATCGATTTTCTGTAAAACTCCTTCCCCCCTTTCCATTTCTTCCCACTTCTTCCACTCGTAGCTTCAAAACCCGGTAAGTACTATATCTAAAAAAAATTTTAAAAATAAGTAAATATTTTTTTTTGTTTCTGAAGTTCGGATCGGTCGGTTATCTAAATATCCCTTTAGACATTTTTTTCTTTGCTTTTTGTCCTCTTTGTCTATGCCAGACCCTTCTACTTTTAATGCATGATTAAAAGCTAAGCGGAGTTGTTTTTCCTTCGTTAAACCAGAATTTATCGGACAGGTGTTCTTCAACATTCCTATGAGAAGCGGTTCAAAGTAGTAAAGAGAATGAAGAATCATTCTTGATAAATTTGGCACGATTCGTAACAGTCGATCAAAGCTCAAATCTTCCTCTATTCCCAGCAAAACCTCGTCTTCCATTTCTCTTTTGTAAGGAAAGAAAATTTGTTCTTTGATAAGAAACGCCGACCATTGACTACCCGAAAACCCTTCAAATTCAAGATTTTCATCCATTGCTATTTTATGTTGTTTATTTCCGTTTTTGTTTTGCTGTTTTTCTTTTTCTTGAAAAAGATGAAAAAAAAAGTTAGAGTATTTTTTATTTTGCACACTTTTTATACCTTCGCTTTTGTTGAAACTCGTTAGCGAACCTATTGTGTTTATTGTTATATTTTCTTGAAAAAACTTCTTAATTCGATCCAACCTCACGTGACGTGGTAACTCTTTCCCGTTTAAGTCCGCTAACTTTGCTTTTATTTGATCCTTTTTGAACAAAATATACAGTCTATTCCATCTTGACTCTACTTTTCCCGTAAATGAATTATCGAATTTCCCTTCGTGAAGTAGTACCAAATCTCCTTCTTCTCCTCTTTCGATCAACGAATACTGCTGATTTTCCCTTCTTTGTTCTCTTTGATCCTTGACCCTTTCCTTTACTTCAGACAGATCTTTTTCCATCCTTATAATCTGACTTAAACAGAATTCTAATAACTCTTCTGAGCTCATCGGTAACCTATTTAAATACTTTCGCATCCATGTCTCGTACTTCACATCGATATCTAATATAGGTCGTCTTCCGTATACCAAATAAAACGGAGAACAACCGGTCGGTTCTCTTGTACAGATTCGATTTGCCCACAATACTTCCGACAACCAAAACGGCCAACTCTTTGAACATTCCTTTGACAATTTTGATAATGCCTCGATCAATGGCTTATGTCCCAGCTCCACCACGGCGTTTCCTCTCGGATTTTGTGGTAACGTTACGTGCATTCTGGCTCCTTTCTTTTCCACATATTCTCTTACTATCCTTGAACTCGTTGTCCCTGAGTCTGCTAACACTGTTCTTACCCTTCCGTGCCTATTAAAAATTTCTTCCCTTAGAAATTCAACCACTAATTCCCCTCGAGTTGAATTCACTAGCCTAGCCTCTATCCATCCGGAAAATGTACACTGAGCAACCAACAACTGATACCCTTGTGGATTCGGTCCGATAATTAAATGATCTATCGCGATTTCTTCCATCACCCCTTGTACCAGTTGTGATCCCCATTCTGTTTCCCCTTTTATTCTTGAAAACCTTTGGCATTCTTCGCAATTTTTTATTTTTTCTTTTATTTTCTTTTCCATTTCTTTCCAAAAAAACTTTTCTTTCAATAGATAATATAAATTTTTATACCCTTTATGAGCAGTTTCCTCATGTCCTTCTTGTATAATATGTTTTTGTAGTTCCTTGTCATCGATTACCTTTCGTTTCTTGCCGTTACTTCCCTTTTTCCACAATCCTTCTTCCCACAAATATTGACTTGCTGTCCGTAAAAAATGTTCTTTTTGTTTTATTGTTTTTGTTAGGGGAACCTTTCCTTCAGTTAAATAAAATATGATACTCTTATGTTCTTCATCATACTTTTCTATCTCTTCGACTTCCACTACGTTTACTTGATTCAACCTTCCTGCGACATATTCTTCGAAATCCAGTTTTTCCTCTCTAGCACAATATCTTCCTAACTTTGTCAGTGCGTCCGCTAAGTAATTTTGCTCTCTCGGAATATGTTCGATGTCAAAGTCATATAATTGCGCATATGACACCCACTTCATTATCAAAACGTCCGGCACTCCCCCAGCATTCTTCATATATGATACGGTAGTTCTCAAATCCGACCTTAAAACAAACCTATTCCCTATCAAAAACCTTCTTAGTTTCTTTAAACCCAATAATATCGCTAACATTTCTTTTCTAGGCACCAAATAATTCCTCTGAGACTCATTGAAAACCTGGCTCTCAAACTTGACCGGCTTTTCTTCACCCGTAGACTTGCTTCTCTTTACCAATACTGCTCCCGCCGCGTACTCCCCAGCATCCGAATACACTACATACTCTTCTCCCTCGTTTAACTTGGCCGGCAATAAAACAAAATAACGGCTTATTGCTTTTTTCATATCTTCGAATGCCCTTTTTCCATTTTTGTCAAGCTCTACCTTATCGGACGATTTTATCCCTCTTCCTCTTAACAATTGACTTAATGGTGCTACTAATTCCCCCATATTCGGTACGTACTTATGTAAACCGTTCACTAACCCTAAAAATCCTCTGAGCTCGCACACTTTAGTCGTCTCACTCCATTTTGCTATTTTATGTTGTCTTTTCTCGGAAGGCCAATGACCGTCCTTACCAACCATCATCCCAAGAAGCTCTACCTTATCGAACCCAAAACACGACTTGGCGACACTTACTACGATCCTGGCTTCTTCGAATTTCTTTAGTACCTTACAGGTGTTCTCGATTAATCACCAAACAAACAACCTACATCCATTAGCTAATCTCGATTCCTCGACTTCTCTGGTCCCTCCACAAACCACCAAGTCATCGATCATATTTTCGACACATTGACCTTTCAAATCTCCCAGAACTCTCGACAAAAGCATTTCAAAAACCACAACGCTATTAGTCCATCCTTGAGGTAATCTTGTCGATCGTAATAGTCCCAACGGCGTCCAGATCGCTGTCATGTCCCTTGACTCCTCCGCTAACGGAATTTGGTCATATCCGCTCAAAGTGTCCATTGTCGAGTATAACAGATAACCACTTAATCTTTCCATTATTTCCTCGATTATCGGCGGTAAATTTGCATCTCTGATCGTCACTTTGTTTAACGGCCTCACGTCCATGATGAACCGCCAGTCACCTGATTTCTTTTTCACAAGAAAATATCGATTTGAAAACAACCCTGTTCCGTATTCTAAAAGTCCTAAACTAATCCTTTCTCTAAGTAATTTTAATAACACTTCTCTCATTTCTTTCGACATCCTTATAGGTCTCAACTCCCATGGTTGATGCGGAACCGTCCTTATCAATACCGGCATTTCAATAGTGGGCTAAAGCTTTCCTAAATCCTTTATTTTGAACGCTAAAGCTTTCCTTCTTTTATTTAATTCTTCGATAAATATTTTTTTTTCCTTTTCCTCTAACACTTCTCCAAACACTAACCGACTTTTTTCTTCTTCGGAAAAATCTTTAGGTTTTTCCTCTATTGCGATTTCTTCATTCCTATCCATTCGTTCTAACCTTCCTCCATCTAAGATCTGAGTTGATACTGGCTTTATTTTGTCTGCTACCCTTTTCCTAATGGTATTTATTTCTTTTCTTTCTTCTGATTCGAATTTTGCCATAATACTTCCCTTTGACTTAATCATTAGGCTAGTGATCATGACGTTTTCTTTATCCGCTTGTAAAATTTCTATCGTTTGTGAACGCTCATCTTTTTCCAACCATACGCATGATAAAGTTCCCAGAATTCCTCCCCCTTCATTTTCCATGCTAGGTACCCTTATCCATTTTTCATTTTCGTCTAACATTTCTACTAAAGACTTATTCTTTTCAGATGTATAGCCCATCTCGAAAGTCTTCTCGAATGGTCTCCCTAATATTAAGTCATGCGAAAAACAAGGTGAGACATAAAAAATTAAAGGTCTAACTTTATTTAGTACCTTCGATCTGATCCCTAACAATTTCCCTTCTACCTTCATTGGAGACTTATCGGTGTTATATAAACCTTCTTTTACTCTTTCTATCCTTTTTTCCAGTCCGACTAGTTTAGCAAGGTCAAGTGAAATTAAATTCACCTCTGCACCTGTGTCGACTATCACTTTAACTTGATGACCATTTACTTCTAGCTGAATGTTTCGCCATACCACTCGATCTATCCCTTGATCTTCATCGGACATTTGAATTTTTCTTATCGAGTTCTTTTCCATTGCTAATTTATTTTCTTGATTCCTTTTCGACATTAATGCCCCTCTCATTTGATAGAGTATACCCGGATGTTCTAGTAATTCCTTGACCAGAATTGAGATCATCGAATTCTCAATACGTTCGACAATTTTTCGCTCTACTCTTTCCTTAACCATTATCGGACCGGTCTTCTGGTACTTTCTTTCTTGATTATATACTTGATTGACCTCCTTATTTCTTGTTTCTGTGGATATGTGATTTACTGCTCTCTTCTTTTCTTCAGTAACTTTTCTCGCGTTCGTTATCCAGGTATCCCCATATGGCCGAAGGACTTCCCCTCCTGTTGCAACTACACACAACCTTCCTCTCTCATTTCAATATATTAATTTATCTAAAATGGCTTTACGTAAGGCGGCACAATCCCCATGTAAATGATCTTTCCCACCGCAGGCATTGCATTCTCTAACCAAAAGTGAAGTTGGTATATTTCTTGGACCATTATGTCTAGTTTTGACAAACGCGTTCCTTTGTTCTACGATTGGCGCTTCCCTAACTGTCCTAGTATAATTTCCTGCCTCTTCCTTGAATACGAGTCCTTCATGCCTTCGCCCATTACAATCGATGGT
>JADGJU010000388.1:0-10775 GCA_026937265.1 Coelomomyces lativittatus
AGAATTGGTGCCTGCTGTGACCAATGCGGTTTGAATCAAATCTTTTGGACTGCAATGAAGTTTAAATTTAACACACTCAATGACAGCGGGGGACACAAGGAAAAAATTAAAAAGAAAAAAAAAAAAAAAACATTCTGACACTTTCTTCCATTTCTAAATAGCATGTCCTTTTTCGCGTTACTCTTTTCATTCATTTGGTTATTCCTTTTGAATTACCTTGGGGGTTTCATGATCTGGTTAACGTTATGTTTTGCCAATGCCTCCTGTGCAGCCATGACTGGCTTTCTTTGGTACAATTGGTACATGATAAAAACCAACGGGAACGTCATTTTCACTGGAAATACAAAAGTGGATTCATCGGTTTACAATGAGACTACTTTACTTACCTTAGGTGAATATTTATTTTCCATGAATTCCTCTTTCTTTTTTTTCTTTACTATATAACATTTCTTTGGAAAAAAAAAAAAAAAAAAAAAAAAAAGCAGGAGGGAGAGAGGAGTGAAGAGAAAAGATGACGAAGAAGCAAGGGGGACATATACATATGATACAAAAAATAAAATGAAACAAAAAAATAAAATACATGCAAAACAAATAGGGAACCCCGCCCCCACCCTTTCCCTCCTTTCTTTTTCCTTCTTTCAAAATTAAAAAAGACAAGGCTGAGAACCAAAAAGAGAAGGGAAAAAAAAAAAAAAAATGAATAAAATAAAATCATCCATGCATATAAACTTTGTACACTATCAATGCCATAAGAGTTTCAACCTGAATGCAAAAAATGAAACTTATAAACAAAAAAATAAAAAAATAAAAACGGGATGAGATACGATAGATACCCAAGAAGAATTTGCCATGAAGTATACAAAGAATGTGATACTTTTAAGGCTATTTCAGATCCATTTAAATCGTTAGAAATAAAGTCACTCATCTTAGCTAATGTAGAATTGGTGCCTGCTGTGACCAATGCGGTTTGAATCAAATCTTTTGGAATGCAACGGTTTAAAACTAGAGGTAGTTGAAAAAAAAAAAGGGAAGGTTATCCATGAATGAGAGAATGAGAAATTTAGGTGCTAGAAGGAAAACACACACAAGCACACTTGAATAAGTTTTAGACTGTATGACGCGGAAAAAAAAAAAAAAAAAATCCACTAATTAAAAGAATGAAAGTCAAGGAGAGGGTTTACTTTTGTCCATTTCAAAGAGGGTAGGTGCACAAGAGCCATTCATCCATTGCTGAGATAACGTCATTGGATTGGTGGACGGCACCGTTCCGTAAACACACACGGTGGTATTCAGTGTTGGACAAGTGGAAACACAAAGTGGGATAGGTTTCGTGGACGTTCCTAATCCTAAGTAATGCACATACGTTAAGCCGGTAGCATCAAACGCAGGTACGTTTCCGACAGCTGCATTCAAGGTACCACATGTATTGTTGAAGTAATCCGTCCCATACCGTAATCTAAGCATAAAAAGAATGTAGAAATATATACATATATGTAGATGAGGACCAAGAAAAAGAAGAGGTGAAAGGTTTGTTTAGTAAGATTAGAATAGAAATCTAAGTAGGTTAGCAGCTGTCAACAAGGGAACGGTCGTAAGAAGACTCCATCTCGAGTTCAGTATTTATATATATAAGGATACTTTTATCTTCTTCTCCTTCTTTGTTTATTTATTTAAAATTCTAGAATTCTTCTGCTAAGAATTAAAAAAAAAAATAAAAAAAGTTCAGGAATACCGATTTAAATCACCGAATTGAACCGCGAGTACCGTTCTATATAATGAACCCATGTAATTGGTTTGAGTACAAAGAAGAATCTACTGTATGTAGATAGAAAGAAAACCACAAAAATAAGAAAGAATACTATTTTTTTTTTTTTTTTATGAATCGTACATAGCAAAGATCCCTCCCCAAAAGAATAAAAATAAAAAGCAACATGGTATATCACGACACGTTCGATGTTTTTGAGGACCGTAGACGGGTTGATGAGAAATAGAGGTATTTTGATGGGTTGTTTGAATTTCCATCATTTCAGGTGCATCTTGTTTGTTTTTCTTTTTACCCATGTTGTCTAAAGTTCTTTTTTTTTTTTTGGTGAGTGTTTTCGACGATCTCCAAAAAGAGAAAGGGAGTATCCAAAGGTGGATGATATGTTTTTGAAGTGTCTACGAATGCGGAGTTTTAATCTATTGTTTTTTTAAAAAGAACTAGAAACAAAAGAGAATTTAAAAAAAAAAAAAAAAAAAACGCTAAACCTTCAGAAGCGATCAGAATTTGAATTTCCAAGGGAAAAGAAAAGAAGAGACGAGGTGTTGGATGACATGAAACGAGGAAGAAAGAAAAAAAAATTAAAAAATTAAAAAATTAAAAAATTAAAACGCGAAAATTTTTGCATTTCCTTTGTTCATTTGTCATTTTGTAGACTTGAAGTGGAAGGGTGGGTGTCCTTCATTTTTTTTTTTTTTCAAAAGAAAGACCAACCCACTGGTACTGGATGGACAAGTGAAAACTTTAAAAAACAAAAACAAAAACAAAAACCATTTTTATTACATCCCATGAATAATAATAAAGAGTCCATTCGTTCAGCCCATTCCTATAAAAACCAAAAATCCAAAATAATAATCACATTCAAAGGTACCCAAAAGAAGAAGAAAAAAAATAAAATAAATAAATAAATAAATAAAAACGGAAATCCCCTTTCTTCTTTGAAAACCAAAAAAAGAAAAGAAAAGAAACAAATTGAACCGTGAAAGAGTGAGAGTCTTATTTACAAAACTTTTAAAAGAAGTTACCATGAGCTGAGGTGATAAACCTCTTATAATTATAATAATAATAATAATAATCATTCGTTTTCAATAGTGCGTGCGTTCATAAAGTCAAGTGAAGGTATCCAAAACATCCTTATGTACAAGTTTTTAAGTATTTTAGTTTTCTTTTTATATCCTCTCTTCTATGTTGTACCAAAAAAAAAAAAAAGAATAGACCGCCTTCATGTATATAAATAGTTTAAATTTCTAAGACCCACTTACTTTTTGTCGACACTCAAAGGCTACTTGACATAAATTCGATAAACTGGCTTGCACTTCCTCCCACGACCTCGTTTTCAACCCACAATCGGGGTTGACCCAAAGTTGATGGGGTGCTAAGACGTCAAGAAACGGAAGTAAATGAGCCTTCATTTCTTCCACGGAGGGAACGCGAGGGGAATGGATGTCGTAGATCCCAGGACCCAATTGACGAGGGTACCCCCCACACGACGGTGGTAGGTCTCCTTCGTTTTTTGACGTGTGTTTTTTTAAGGAATGAAGTAATTTGGAATGCGATTTAGCATTTTCCACAGACAACACGTCCATGTCCATGCGATAAAGGGCGTCCATGATGTCGTCAAAGTCGGAGTAACACATATGTGAATGCAATTGGGTGGTCTTTTGAACCCCTGATGTAGCTAATTGAAACGCTTGCACCGCCCAGGTCAAGTACGTCGACCAACGGTCTTTGGTTAACGGCAACCCTTCACGAAGTGCAGGTTCATCCACTTGAATCACGTTTAGTCCACCTAGAGATTCTAAATCGTGAACTTCGTCACGCAAGACCAAGGCCAATTGAAACGCGGTGTCTTTGGCCGGTTGATCTTCTCGAACAAACGACCATTGAAGCAAGGTGATGGGTCCAGTTAACATGCCTTTCACGGGTTTGTCAGTCAGGGATTGGGCATACACACTGGACGACAAGGTCATGGGACCCATCCGTTCAACATCTCCATAAATGACCGGCGGTTTGACACACCGTGTTCCAAACGATTGAATCCAACCATGTTGGGTAATCAGACACCCGTTCAATTTCTCTCCAAAGTACTCCACCATGTCATTGCGTTCAAATTCTCCATGCACCAACACGTCCATGTTTAAGTTTAATTGGAAGTCAATGCAATGTCGAATTTCTTGTTGTAAAAAAGCCTGGTATTCGGATTCACTGACTTGACCCTTTTTGTATTGTGCACGCATGGCTCGAACGGAGGAGGTTTGAGGAAACGAACCTACGGAGGTAATGGGGAACGACGAGGGGAGTTTTAAATGCTGGCGTTGAAGTTCCACACGTTGAGCATATGGGGTACATCGTTTAAAATCGGTTTCGGTGAGTTGTTGAAGACGTTGTTTGACGGAAGGACGATGAATGCGAGGAGACGTTTGTCGTTGAAGAAGGTCGTTTCTTTGGTGTTGAAAAAAGAGGTCCATGTCGGAAGTCCAAGTCGACGAAGACACCGCTTGGGTTAACATTTGAAGTTCTTTTAATTTTTCCATGGCAAACGCACACCACGATTTGGCTTCGTCGTCCATGTTGGTTTCCAAGGACACCGTGTATGGACAATGAAGTAAACTGCAAGAGGTACTTATACAGACTCGGTCATGACCTAAAGCGGTGATGGCTTGTTGAAGAAAAAGCATGGCTTCATCCAATGGCGTTTTCCAAATATTGCGCCCATTGATGAGACCCAAGGAGACATGCATGCCATTGTTATTTTTTTCAAGGTGTTTTAAAAACAAAGGGAATTGATCCGGTCCTCGAACCAAATCTAAATGAATCGTATGAATGGGTAATTGACAAATCTCAGGGATCATTGGGGTAGGAATGGCTTCGAAGTACGTGGTCAAGCAAAGTCGAGGTGCATACGAAGGTTGAGTTAAGCGTTGATAAGCATGATGTACGTACTGAAACGAAGACATAGGAAACGAACTCACGAGCATCGGTTCATCCATTTGTACCTCCGTGACACCTAAAAGTGATTAAAAGGGTTGAATCCCTCCATCCAGGGAGGGAGGTAGAGTTTAGATATATATATTTTTTTAAAATTAGAAATAAAGTAGAAATGGAGAATGGAAACATCACTTTGAATGCATTTTTTCTTTTCATTATTATTATAATAAAAAATGGACCCCGTACCAATGGCTTTCAACTTTTCAAAAAGTTGCAAGTACACCGTCACCAAAGGGTCCAACAAAGTCCAAATCGGTGCATTCACCTCTGCAGGATGAGAAAGCGAAGAATTAGGAGAAGAAGGGGTGAATCGACCTAAAAGTAAAAAGGTGATGGGTCCCAACAAAACAGGTCGAGTCACCAGACCTAATGTCTTTTTGGCTTCTAAGAATTCTACGACAGGTTTCGGAGGGTCGTGTAATTTGAATTCTGTTGAGGGTGAAAATTCACCTACCACGTAATGGTCTTTGATGGATCATGCATCAGTTCATCATGGGAATGCATTGAACGAGAGAGAGAGAGAGAAATAAAAACATAGGGATCGTGGTTAGAACCAAGGTGGAGATGCATACCATGGTTTTTTTCTTTTTTACCCTATAATCCCACTTTTTCTTCTTTTTCCATTTAAAACTTTCCATTCCATTTCTATCCTTCATCAAAAAAAAAAAAAAAAAAAAAAAAAACCCATCCACCCTCATGCCGTGTGTGTTGTTTTACATCTCCTATTTCCCTTTTTTTCTCCACGTACAATTGGTATCAAACCATTTTTTCATTTCCATGGCTTCCACGTCGATGGTTTCCGTTTGCAGTCCACGGGCCATGGCGAAGTAAGTTTGTAACAACGACGACGACGACGACGATGAAGGTTGAGAGGAGAGTGGGAGGTACCGTGGAGGCACGGCGTTGAACAGGATCAAATGATCCAAGACTTGATCGTACCAAGAGAAATCATTGCTAGGAATCACTTGGATCCCATGGTGTTGGACTTGTTGCCAATGCACGGCACGTAACGTTTGGGTGAGGGTGAGAAACGTGGTCTCGGCTATTTCGTTCTTCCAGTATGCTTCCACGTATTTTTTGAGTTCACGTTGAGCACCGATCCGAGGAAAGCCAAGAATGGAGGAGGTCACCATGATTTGAAGAAAAAGAAAAAGAAAAAGTTTTTTTTTATTTTATTTTATTTAAAAAAAAAAAAAAAAAAAAAAATGAACATGAAAAGAGAGAGAATGAAAAATTCAACTTGAGAAAGTTTTTGAGACGTTCCTTTCTTTTTCTTTTTCTTTTTCTTTTTGTCTTAGTCTCCTCCTCCTTCTCACCCCTTTCGGATGCAATCCTTTCTTGAGTAAGTTCGTGTTATTTCAAAACGAAAAGAAACAAGTGATGCATTGAAGTGACTTTCTTTTCTTCATCCATGGCATTATGCACTTCACAATTCACTCTCTTCACTTTTCCTTTCATTTTTTCTTATTTTAAAAAGGTTGCTGAAGATTTAAAAAAAAAAAAAAAAAAAAAAAAATCATAGCCACTCTAACCCACAGAAAGGGAAAACAGCATGGGGCTGGGTCGTCCAAAAAGTGATAGACGCATTTCTAAGTTCTTCTTTCTCCTTCTCTCTTTTTATTCATGAATGAATGAATGAATGAATGGATCAAGGGTTGAGTTTAAAAAAAAAAAAAAAAAAAAAAAAAAAGGGAAGTCTTTGATGCTTAAGGATCATCTCCAAAGGAGTAAAGAGAACACTAAAAATCAATCCTCCATCATGGTTTTTATTTATTTCTCTTGGTCTTGCTCTTCTTCAAGCACTTGAATCGCTTTGTTTAATGACACCATGACCGACTCGACTCCTTTCATGAACTGATGATCCGGTGGGGTCACCGAAGACGAAGCTACATACACTTCACTTCGTACAAAATCAATCCAATGCACTTGCACCAACGCTTCCTCTTCCTCTTCTTCTTCTTCTTCAGATCCTAATGTGGACGTGGAGAGGGAGGACGATGAAGGAAGGATGAATAAAAACGAAGTGCCAATGAACCGACCGGGGACGTGTTGCACACATTGAGCAAAGGCTTGAACCCGTGCCAAACAGCGACGTAAAAGAAGGACTCGGCGACACGGTCGACGACGACGTACCGAAGAGGAGGAGGGAGGGACTCCTCCCACCCCTTGCGTCCATGTTAAGAAACACGTATGAAAGGTGTCTTGCGTCAACGTGTACCCATACTCACGAGGGTACAACGTCCATTGCCGAGTGAATGGGTTCCATACCCGCATACCCGAAACTCGAACCCCTAACGTGCCATTGGTGGTGGTATTGGCTCGATGCATCATTTTTTGTTTTTTTCGTTCACTCGCATCATCTCTGTACAATTGAGTGCCTAATTTTAAATCTAAAATACTGGCGGGTGGAGGTTGACATGACGCCACCACGTTTTTTAACACCAAGTACGTATGAGACAAGGTTAATGGATGGGTGGGGTAATGCGTGGGAAGGTACGTGAGTAAGTGAGGGTAATGATGAGAGACATCCAAGTAAAAGCGATGTTCAATCGACGTGAACGGTTTTCCTATTTTAGTGTCATCCAGTTTAATGATCAATTGATGTCCAGCCACTTGATCTTCAAACGGTTCATACCCTGAAGGAGACGAAGGGGAAGTCTCTTTCTTCTTCTCTTGAGAAAGAAAGGTGGAAGATGGGTCGTGGGGGTGGAGTGGGGGGGTTTCCAAGAGAGCCAGGGGATCTACATGGTTTGAATCCAACCGAGGTGGCGAAGTCGTTTGTTTTTCATCCATGAAGTTAAGAATAGAACAAGGGAATGAAAGTGCGGGTGTGGGGTGGTGGTGCTACGAAAAAAAAAAAAAAAAAAAAAAAAAGGGGGGGGGGTTTTTTATTCATTGTTTTTTTTTTTTTTTTTTTTTTCTTTCCCTTTTCTATTGATAAATGGATTGCTTCATGGATTGAAATGGGTGTAACGAGTTACTCCGATCTCCATCACCTTTGTTCATATAAAACTACATTTGAAATAACAAGAGTGTAGTATTTAGACTTGAAGGAAAGGACATAGGTTGTTGTTCATCACTTCTCAAAGAATGTTTTTATTTCCTTGGATCTTAAAAAAATAAAATTAAAAAAAAAACATTACTTCATCAAACTTAGTTTGTGAATTGGATGATTATTTTCTCACTCTTTCTTTCTTGTTTCTAGTGATTTAAATCATAGCAATATGTATGTGGTCGGATTGGCTTTATGTACGCTAGGAAATATTGCCTCCGTAGAAATGGCCATGGATTTATGTCCAGAAATTGAAAAATTACTTTGCAGTTCAAATGCGTATCTTCGTAAAAAGGTTTTTTTTTTTTTTTGGATAAACTTCACTCATGATAATGATCTAAATTTTTCTTCACCTTTTGAGGATCGATCTCATTCATTCTCTCTCTTTAACTTTTCTAATGGAGGATAATCTTGCTAATTCTTATTTCTTTTCCCTTCTTTCTCGCCCTTTCTCTCTCTTCGTTTTTTGATAACTCTAGGCTGCATTATGCGCGGTACGCATACTTCGTAAAGTACCACATTTCATTGAAAACTTTTTACCACGCTGTCGTACCATGCTTGGTGAGCGTAACCATGGGGCCATGTTAACAGGCCTTACCTTAACACATGCGATTTGTCAAACCTCACCCACCGTCTTGCAAGAATTTCGTAACATGGTCCCGAGTTTGGTGAAAGTCTTAAAACAATTGATCACCACGGGGTATTCCCCAGAACATGATGTCAGTGGGATCACCGATCCCTTTTTACAAGTCAAACTTTTACGTTTATTACGTGTGTTAGGTGCAAACGATCCGTTGGCTTCGGAACAAATGAACGATGTGTTAGCACAAGTGGCCACCAATACCGACGGTTCTAAAAATGTAGGTAATGCCATTTTGTACGAAACCGTGTTGACCATTTTAGATATCCAAGCCGAACAAACCTTACGTGTGTTGGCCATTAACATTTTAGGTAAATTCTTAAGTAACAAAGACAACAACATTCGGTACGTAGCGTTACAAACGTTATGTAAAACCATACACATGGATGCTCAAGCTGTCCAACGTCATCGAGGTACCATCTTGGAATGTTTGCGTGACCCTGACGTATCTATTCGACGTCGTGCATTGGACTTGGCCTTTGCCTTGGTCAATGCTCAAAATGTCCGTGTGATGACACGTGAACTTTTATCGTTCTTAGAAATCGCAGACGTAGAGTTTCGTCCATTGATGGTGAACCAATTGTGTTCGTGTGCAGAAAAATACGCACCCAACCCTCGTTGGCATATCGATACGTTGATTCGGTTAATGAAATTGGCCGGCCATGTAGCTAAAGAAGACGTGATGGCTCAATTTGTGAAACGGGTGTCGCATGCCCCCGACCTTCATGGGTACACCGTGCATCGTTTATTTCATATGCTTTCCAAAGATCTTTCTCAAGAAGTCTTGGTGCATGCGGGGGTTTGGATGATTGGGGAATACGGTGATGTGTTGGTGAAAGACCCTCCTCCCTCCTCCGACCTTTCTACCCATCCTGGCGACGACCATGACCCAGACATGCCTGACCCAGAACCCATCCTGGCCACGCCCAATGAACCCGTCGTCATCGACTTGTTACAAAAAATCGTCACGTCCAAAGCCTGTTCCAGTGCCTCTCGAAACTACACGTTGTGTGCACTCATGAAGTTGTCTGCTCGGTTCACGTCCTCCGGGATCTTGGCCTCCATTCAATCCATTTTGGCTCCTTTCAAATCCAACATCGATTTAGAATCTCAACAACGTGCGTTAGAGTATTCCTCAATGTTTTCTTTGGATCCTTCCTTACGGTATGTATGTGGCATTGTTAGTATGATTATTCGTTTACTACCTTAGGTTGGATGTTTGTTTCTTTAGAAATATCAAGTTTAATGGATCGTTAACTCATTTGTATTTTATTTTATTTATTTCCTTCGTTGAAATGCTAGTGCTTCGTTATTTGAACGTATTCCCGCTTTGGAACTTAAAGAAGAAAATAAGTATTCTAGAAGTGCAGCTGCAGGTAGTTCTTGTTTTTCTGAATCTACTTTTCTTTGCTGTAGTATTATTTTTTTATATACTTCAAAAAAAAAAAAAAAAAAACTACATAGGATTGCAAAGGGAACAGTTGAATCAATTTTTTTTTACTTTGTACTCAGCAAGGGTTTTGTTTATGCTATCCATCTTTTTTTACGAAATTAAAACACCTTATTATTATTATTATTTTTTGATCCTTTACCCCTCCTTTTTTTGTACTGATTATTTTTTAAGCCGCCGAACCCGTCCCTTCTTTCCAAAAGAAACAAGATGATACTCAACTCTTACTTGACTTAGATGGTTTATCGTTAACTTCCCAATCCACTCAACCCGTAGCCACGGGACTAAGTACTTTCCCATCCCAAACACTTTCTACCACTCAAAAGCAAAGTCACCAACCCAGTGCTTTTGATTTAATGGCGGATTTATTTGCTCCTCAATCGATGTCCACGTCCCCCACTTCCGATTGGAAAGTGTATACTGCCTATCAATCGAAGTATTTAATCATGACGTTCACTCCCTCCAAGCAGGCACAACAAGGAGGAGGGATTCAAGTGCAAGCCCATCTAACCAATGTTTCTTCGTACCTCTTGGATGCCTTTTCGTTGTTAGTCGCGGTCCCGAAATCCATGCAAATCCAATTAAGTCCGTTACCTAACCAACTTCCTCCTCACCAATCCGTGGAGCATTCCATGATCATTCAAAATCCAGAAAAGAAACAACTGAAGTTACGGTTAAAATTGATCTTTCAATGTACCGATGGTACCAAAGTGGATGAAATTGTGGAATTTAAGTTTCCGGAATCCATTGTTTAATAGTTGCTTTTCTTTGTTTTATTAGGAAAGAAAAAAAAAAGAAAAAAATGCAGTTTTATTTTTTTTTTTCTCCCTCTCTCTCTCTCTCTCTCTCTCTCTCTCTCTCTTTTTTTTTTTTTTTTTTTTTT
>JADGJU010000391.1:0-10699 GCA_026937265.1 Coelomomyces lativittatus
CATAAAAATTTTTTACTCAAGTAAATACACATATATATGTATATATATATAAATCGAAGGATGGAAAGTAGGCAGGGAAGGAAGGGCAACCAGAAATGGGAGTAGAGGTAGAAGTAAAAAGGTAGGTGTAAGAATAAATGGAAGAAATGAACGTGATGATGTCCTTTTTTTTTTTTTTTATTCTTTGATTTTTACTTATTTATTTACTTAGCTTCCTGACTGAACATGAAAAACGAAAATGAACTTCCTAAACGGAAACAAAGACTTCCACTACTTCTATCCACTTCTCTTTGTGATCATACCACAGGCCTCCAGCCTACTGCATTAACCACTTCAAAATCAAGATGGAGAGCACTTTCAGACTCGTTGCTGGAGACACAATCGACGAAAAATAGACTTGACGGCCTCTCTTCGTCTGAAGATCTCTTGAAATCACCTCAGCTTCCACCCTGTCCTCCATCAACATCCATTTCCTCAACCTTAGATCCTCCGTTGCATTCTTCTTCTAACGAGACATATACCAACGTACATAAACCACCTTCACTCACGTTTACAGAGTATATTATAGAGATATTTAAGCCTTCACAACCATTTATCCACGGAGCTGGGCAAAGAAGTGCTAGCGTATTTAATTTTTTTCATGTACCTTTGGAACTTGAGAAGGTACATTTTCTTTTCTTTTTCTAATATTTTTCGTATCCGAAAAATTCAAAACTTTTAAATTAGTACGAATTAACGTTTTATTCTATTAAATCCAAGTTTTTTTTGTTTTTTTTCCTATTTCAATTTTCAATCAATCCTTCATTTTTTTCACCATTCTATGATCTGTTTCCGTTCTTGTTTTATTTCCTGTTCTTATGCCTAGTAATTTGGTTTTTGCCCCATGTCTTGCCTTTTTTTTTCTATTTAATAGACACTATGGCTCGGTTATTTTGTATGCTTAGATGCCTTTTTAGACGTACTGGTCATATTACCTCTTCGATTAGCGTATTCAATTTTTGTTTTTTTCACACAAAATCGAAAATTTAATATTATCACTGACCTATGGAAAGAGTTGTTGTTCATACTTGCATTTTGGGGATTACTTCAATTCGACCCATCAATTCTATACCACGATATCCGAGGACAATGTACTTTTCTACTTCTTTTCACTTATGTGGATTCCAATTTTTTTTTTCTTATCTTTTTTGCTTTATTCAAATCGAACGTTTCGAAATTAATTACCTTTTAAAAGTTGCCAAAAGTAGCGAGGTGGAGACGAATGTCTAGAATTTCATGACTAAAAAACAATCAACTTGCTACCATTTTAGCCTTATTAAAACTCTATGTCGTATTTAACTTACTTGAAGTTTGTGATAAATTATGTTCAAGCTTTGGATTGGACGTGTTGGATTCCCTATTTTCTCGGCCTACAACTACTCTCCATCATTTCACGTTTTCATTACATTTTTCTTTGGCTCTACTTTATATTGGTACCAATAAATGATAGTATTTTTCTGTCTTCCTTTTTTTCTTTTTTTCTTTTTTTCTTTTTTTCTTTCTTTTTTTTCATCATAAACTACGAAAAAAAAGAAAAGCAAAAGAAAAGCTGAATTTCTAAAAAAAGAAAAAGAAAGCAATTTGTATACCTTAACTTTGAAACGACTATTAAAAACACAAATAATTACTCTCTCTTCATGTTCTTCCGTTTTTTTTCATGAATTTCTGTCGTTGATCCTATACATGGTGTGTAGTAATTCATTCACTCGTTTTCTATTATCAAATGATTACATTAAACGTGGCAATCAATTCACATAGTTCGACTTTAATCACCCTATTGATATCCAATCAATTTGTGGAAATAAAATCAAGTGTATTTAAGAGATTTGAATCTGAGAATTTATTTCAATTAAGTTGCGCAGGTACATTTGTCCATTACCTAAAAAAATTTTTCATTTCAGCTTACACTTTAAATTAAGAAGCAGCTTTAGAAGTATTTAAACAGACGAAAAAAATACAAATTTTACTGTTTTCTCTTTCTACATTCAAATACACTTCATAATACATATTCATATTATCTTCTTTTTTTTTTGTTCATACAACACTTAGATATGGTGGAGCGGATGAATTTGTCTATATTTCTAGTGCTTACTGCAATAAGAAATTGGATTGAACAAAAGAGTCAATCATTAAAGCTAGAACTGTTTATACCAGTTATTGCAGTATTTTTATGCGAAATTCTGGTGGATTGGTTAAAACATGCTTTTATCACCAAGTTCAACATGCTGGAACCCAGCGTTTATCGTAAGTTTCGTAGTGCTGTATTTACACCTTCATATCCGTCAGCTAGGAAATTAGGTTTTAGCCCTATTCCTTTGACAGTATTGTTTGTAAGAATGTGTTTGGATATTTATTTAAGTTGGGTTATATGGGGCATTCTATTTTTAAGGTACGTTTGTTGTATTTTTTTTTTTTACGAGATTTTTTTTTTTTTAAAGTTAATTCGAAACGTCGAATTTAGTTTTTTGCCAATTTGAAATAGATTTTTTGTTAACAAAGTAGAATCGAATTACTTCATCAACTTACTTTTATTTCTCTTATAGCTTACTCTTTCTAAAGCTAGGCCTTGGATATTTTTTAGTGTTATCTAGTTTGCAATATGAAAATGAAAAAGATAAATCGAACTCACTTGGCCATGTAGATAGGTATACGCTAGTAAAATCACGTATACCATGATCCTAAACTAGAACTTTGAAATAAAGATCCAGAAATGCGCAGCTTTTTTTTTTTTTTTTTTTTTTTTTCGGACCTAATCTAAAAATGTAAAGCCCTTTTGCATTTTTCATCAATGTTTTCTTCACCTCGGCTGTCATTAGAAATGCATCTTTGAATTTTTAAAGAACTTTTTTTCTGAAGAACGCGCATTATTGCCACAACTGACTTTTTAAGGAAACTTCGTTCAAAACCCCATGAATTTCTTTATTTAAAATTGGGCTTTGTGGACTTTATGATAGGAATTCTTATTTTTCCTGAGATTTGGCTCTGTATGGAATTTAGCAACAAGAATTTAAAAAATAAAAATAGCTATTCTATCATGGTATACATCGGGCTTTTTATATTTGGATAGTGACTCATCTCCTGCTAATAAATGAATGTTACGGAAAATTTTGTGACATTTCTCGAAGATTTCTTTAATGGAAATCTTTTTAAGTCAATTGTTGTTACAAATATCACCTACCATAAATTTCAATTTAATATCAAATTTCATTTTGATTAAAAGTTAATTGATCTTTATTAGACTTATATTATTATGGGTATTTATAAATATCTATGTAAATATCTACGTATAAATTCGTAAGTAGGTTTTGTAAAAATATGCATAAAAAATTTGAACTAGTGTCCTCTAACTGCTTTCAGCATTTCCTTACTTTTGTAAATTGAGCTTTAGAAGGTATAAAAAGTTCATACAATTTGAATCCGCATGTACGCTGAGGTTGGAATGGTCTAAGAATTTATTTTTTTCATTATTACTTTTTGATACATAAACATTCAAATACGATACCGATATAATTTGAACAAAGTTTTCGAAAGTATTTGGAAGGTTGGTGAAAAGATAAAAAAAATAGATATATGCCCACCTCACAAAGTATAAGTTGAATTAGAAAAGAAATGAGCCCATTTAAATCATCTCCAGCAAAATTTTGGAAAGTGATTTCACAGCACACCAGAATTGAATGAAAAATCTTTGTTTGTAAATTTTTCAACTTATCGCCAAATTTTGGTACATTATTTAGTAAGGATAGCTCATCATGATTTTTTTTATTTTATTTTTATTTTTACACATCTTTATTGAAAAGCGTTAGCTCTTAACCATTTTTATTTTTCAGGTATAAAATTTAAAGAATGAATTTGGACTTTGAGCCTCATCCCAGAATTTTTTTTTTAATTTTTTTTCCTTCTTTTTTTTAATTTTTAGAATAAATTAGAAAAATATATGCACTTTATTATTATTTTTTTTTCGCATTTCATTCTTATAACCATTTCGTTGATTTAAAAAGTCAGATCTCCAAAAAAAAAATAAAAATAAAAATAAAGGCAATTTACGGCATTATATGCATTTTTTATTTTTTTCTTTAAATATACGAATAGAATTACATTACTTATTCTTTTCCTCCCTTGAAAACGGCGGAAACAAGTAATATGCATGGATACCCAAAGTGACCACACAAAAATCGGATCGTAATACAAATGCAAAATTATTGGAATCGAGTACTTGGAAGAAAAGGATACACCTAAAAATCTAAAATTAAGGCCAAATATTTAGTTGTTCGAAATGATAGATAGTTAAAATTCATTCTTAGTAGTCATGCCACGACCAACAATAAATAAAAGTAAGTTAGACTCAAAAAACAGTTATTTATATCCATTTCTTTCATAAGAGCACGACTTCAAGCCTGTAATGAAGAAGGAAGGAAAAAATATAAAGGTTTCTAAGAAATCGAAAGAAGATAAGCAAGTGCATGAAACGGAAAGGATAAAGGGTATAATTCAAAAAGCTGGCCGAAAAAAAAATTGTAGACAATTTTTTTTTTTTTTTTTTTTTTTTTTTAAGATGCTAAAAAAAAAAAAATCTCCATGCCTAGGTGGAAGCTACATTAATTTTAACCCTAATACAGAAATGTCCGATCTAGACTATCTTTTACTAAATCTTATGTCCGACAAAGTAAATTTCGAAATTCATCCTTTACGAATATTAAAATCGGAACTAAAAGTCTTATTTTAAATTTCGCTTGCGGAAACAAATATTTCCAAAAACAAACGTATTTCGAAGTTCTCGAAAATGCTTACATTGTACAATGCAAGGCCTTTTTTTTTTTTACTTTGACTCTAAAATTTATATTTTTCTTATATTTTTAGTTTTAATATTTCAATGATAAACTGTCTTCTTCATTTGGCACTGAGAGCTAGTAATCGACGGCGTTCTTAAAATTTTTCTTCGTTTTAAAGTCATTTATATATTTATATATTTATATATATAATTAAATAAGAATCGAATCAGCATAGAGATGCTAGTCAAAGTTTGCCTATGCTAGTGGAATTTGTGTGTATGCACTGAAAATTTTTAGTAATCAATTCATGACGTGATAAGTAATGAGCCATTTATTTAATCTATCAATATTTATTTGCCGATATCAAACACCAATACCATAAAATAGAGGTTGTTCCATACTTAGGCACTAAGTTTTAGAGGAAGAAAGGGAAGTATCCAGAAGAGAAGCTAAGTTTCCCAACCGATATTAAGTTAAGATCTTGAATTTTTACGTTTAATATTTTATGAAAATTAATTTTCTTTCCCCGATTTCTAATGCAAGAAGTTACAGTATAATTAACGACATAATAATTCTTCTATTTTCTATGAATTCCCTATTTTCCAACATTGAAATGCTCTTTTACCTTAAAATCCAAAATATAATTATATTCATGTAATCAAATACATGTCAGCAAAGCCACACAGAGAACATTCCTTTACAGTTTTAAATTGATAAACTTAAAGATCGTGCTTCAATTCTAGTAATTCGAATGAATCGTCTAAAATTGTTGTGTTATTTATTAACTATGAAATCTTCATGAACTATAAGGAAATTTCCGCAAATGCTAGAGATAAAAAAATCGCTTCAGAAAAAAAAAAAAAAGCATCACCCCATCTTGTAGGAAAACAAATTTAAAGAATCGGATATCAAATATCCTAAATGAAAATATGAGAGGTAAAGTTAATGAAGAAAAAAATATTTTTACTCGATTTTTTTTTTTTTTTCCTAAGTGGAGAAAGAGAGAGAGGCATTTGCTTAGAGGTATTTAGTTCTGTGTCATAAACAAAATAAATAGAAATATAAAAATGGTTTCATTGCCCAAACTTGCATGAGACATTTCTCTCACAAACAATACAGATCGACCGTTTCAACTTTAAAATTAAAATATATATTATTCTACAGCTGTATTTTATACAATAAAATTTAAAAGAGAGAGAGAGAGAGAAAAAAAAAAAGATTTGGAAATTTTAAAAAAAATGGACATTTTTTTTTACTTTTTTTTTTTTCTCCACACAGAGTAATATCGATGAAATGCATTTTGATGTGATTATCGCATTTAATTTAAATAAAATATTTTAATAAAGTGATATGGGGGTTTACTTTCGAATCATTTTGAAAAAACGAAATCTAGAATCTACAGTTTTTATTTTTATGACTTGAAAATTGGAATTGTATGCTACTTTTATTTATATAAGTAAATAAATAAAAATAAAAATAAAAATAAAAACGTGAAATTAGACTCCATTTCTCAATATTAATTCATTTTGTTTCGTGATTTTATTTTTCTTAATGACTATTTTGAGTGAAACTGAACCTGAATGACCGAATTTGATGGATTGAAAAATGTTTTAATTAATACAAATTTAAATTAACGATGCTGGATAAATTAAATTGAGTTGAAAGCGACAGCAAATAATATAGTAAAGAGAACAGAGACTCTTTTTAAAAAAAAAAAATTGAAAGCGAAGTCGCATGTATAAATGATTTTTCCTCAACAAGTACATTGCACAACTACTTACAAACAGCCCAGTAGTTATTTTTATGTCAATTAAACTTAAAATCAGAAGATTAAAAAAATGTACTGAGGGCTTTAAACAAAATTAGACATTCCGTGTCAAAATAATAAATAAGATACAAAAAAAATGTAAAAAAAAAATCCTTAAAAGAAACTTTAAAATTCAAAAACCTCAAAATAAAAAGTGTTAATTAGAAAGCTTTTTTCAATACTAATTGAAGACCCTAAAAAGCTAGGAAACTTTTTGTTGATTTGAGGGTTAGTTATTATTAAGATGAATAGCTGCTAAACATCAAGTTTAGTATTTTAAAGCCCTTATTCTTAACCTGGATTTGTTTAGTTTTTTTATTAAATTGAAATTTTTCAGATCATTAAAAAAATTTAAATGATTTTCCTTTCCATGCTCATTAAGATTTCGAACAATAGAGATTTCTTGATATTTCTGGAATAGTTTATTGCTTAACTTCTTACATTTTTTTTCAAATATATTTAAGACTTTTTTTTTTCTATATTTTTGACAATTATTCTTGAACTTTAATGAAAATTTCTGTTCAAATATTTTATATTTAGACTGTTTCTTTGCTTTTATTTTTTAAACGAAAAATCTTCGAAAGCTCAGCTAAAAGTTCTACGCGACTTCTACTCATTTTTTTGGATTTTTGGTGAGGTCTTTTCTGTGGTATATCTATAACACCTAAATAGAAGTAAGGGCATGATGTTTCATGCCACGATGTTTATCTTCAAGTAAAAGAGTTTTAGAAATAAAAACATTATCCATTTTCACTAAAATCAAATTAAACATTTACTCATCACTTGAATATAAATATATATAATGTTTTTTTTTTTAAAGAAAAAGTTCATTTCTTCATGCCTATTTGTTTTCTATTCATCTTTCAAGATACGCTCCTCCATTTTTTTTAAGAGCTCATCTTTATATTTTCCCTTTCACTGGTATAAAAAAACATAAAATTATTGAAAATCTCATTTATTTTCTCTTTAATAATAATTATTTACCTATTAATTATTGACTTGAATGAAAATTTATGTCTCCTTTAAAATATTTCTTTATCTTTACTAAATTTTCTCAATAAACCGCGCTTTCAAATATGCATAAATTAAAATAAATTGAAAATTTAAATTATCTTTTAATTATATCCTTCTAGGATATTCAGAAATGACCTTTATATGAGAAGAGAAGAATGAAGATATTTGTATAATATCTAAATATGTGTTAAAACAGAAATTAAGCATATACATTTATAATATAATTTGGTGACTGGCTTCTTAATTCATGTTGATGTTAATTTGAGAAAAAAAGAAAGAAAAAAGAAAAACACTAAAAAAAACAACAAAAATTTGCAGTACGTCTTTAAATTCAAAGAGGATCCACGTAGAAGTGAGCCTTATTAAAGATGTGCATTAAAAGCCAACAGCTTATCTATCAATCCTGAAATTCTTAGTTTTATGAAACCATCGTGTCTTAATATATTTAGAATTTATATCTTAATCCAAATAAAGATAAATTTGGGTAAGAATAATTTAAAAAATTAAAAAAGTATCATCTTCTTTTGAGAAAGAGTGATAGTTAGTGTAAAAGATCTGCATAGATAAAAATAAAAAAGAAATAAAGTGCCATATAGAATCAAGTCGACTGATTAAAGAAAATGCATTATTTTTAATGACTGATTAAAAATAATCAAGTTATAAAAGAAAACGAAGGGATTTTTTTAAAATTGAAAATCTAAAAAATAATGCTCTTTTTTTTTTTTATACAAAATAATAGAAACTCTCTTGTTAAAACACAAATGATTTTTTTCGTTAATACATTTAAAAAAAAATAATAATAGCCATAGAGTTCTAAAAAAATGAAGAATCTGAATATTTAAGGACAGAGGTAAGACATTAAACCGCTTGTTTTAATCTGCAACTAATTTAATTTAGTTGCGCTTTAGAAATAGAATTCCCATTTTTTATTTCTATCTTAATTTAAGACTCAGTTTGAGTACCATTTTCTTGTAAGTATATCAACTTAAGAAAACAAGCAAACAGCAAAAACCTCAACCCTTTAAATTCATAATGCTACTGAATCTTTGTACAATTTTTTTTATATAGAGATAGAAAATCTAGACCACTTAGTTTTCCTTATTCTTTCTCGTCTTGGTAATATAAAAAAATATAAAATTTGATACTATTCAGAAATAGTATCATAATTTTAATCAAGTTTGTTTAATGCTTTTTAAATTTTTTAATAGAAAAAGGAAAGAAAAAAATTAAAACAAAAAAAAGTATTCTTGTGTTTTCCTACCAAAAAGGAAGTCGTGAATAATTTAATTTGATCAAAAAAATTGCTTGTGGATAGAGTCTCTATATATACACTTGCAAAAAAGACTGTCTGGTGAAATAACATACTTCTTTAATTGGAAGGTTTGAATATATACGCTTAATTTTAAATTTTTTTTTTGTTTACATTCTCACACCTACATGAAACTTAAAAATAACCTAAAATGTAATTAAAGGCTATTGCGCTTTATAAGAAAAGAGTATAAAAGGAAATTTTAAGATAGATAACTAGATATGAAAAGGTTTGTATCGACTCAAAAACATCTAAAAAGTGTTTTCAAACTTTATGTATTCTTTGGATATGCACACTTATATAACAAAAGTGCATAAAATATTAATGTATCTTCCAATTTACAAGAAGGATATTTCTGAAAACTACTCTTTGAGTAGTTTATGTTGTATCCTTTGGGGACTTAAGAAGAAGAAATATTTTACTAAAAATGCATTATATGCTGTTCCAATTACCAACACATTTTATTAAGTGATAAAATTGGTTTCTCACGTCTCATTTTTGAAGTCAAGTATTTTTTCAATTTATTGCTCATGTTAAAGAGGTAATTTAGTATTTTTCTTATTAATGTCTTCCGTTTCCAGTAATAGAAGAACAGGCCTTAAGCTGTATTTAAAATTTTGTATCGAAAAAATATATGCAATATATCGATTTTTTGAAATGAACAAATCACAAGCACTCCATTAGTTGAAATTATTATTGAACCTCTTGCACATTATATTAAATGGAATTCAGAATTTTCCCTTCACATTTCGGTGACAGATATCCCACTATTTTTTTTTTTTTGTTTTTGTTTTCTTTTTTGAGTCTCCAAATACAATTTTAATTTTTATAGCTTTCTATTCTATTTTATATTGACGGAGGAAACTAGTGCAATTTAGAAAGCTTCTTTTAAAAAAAAAATTCAAATAGTGGTCGATGATACACGCAGAGTAAGTGCAAAAAAATATTCATGATTTTGTAGGAAACGTGATCTCCTTAAGTTGGTAATTTCATCCAATATTAGCCTTTTCTTGATAAAAATAAGTTCAACATTCAAAAAAGCCAGGGATCTAAATAATTATCAATTTTTCTTTCATATTATTTCATTTCTTTATTAATTCTGCGTTCCATTGTTACCATTAACCCCTTTCCCTTAATAAAATTTGGTAACTTCACTCAATTGCGAGACCCTCTCCCTCTCTCTCCGATCCTAAATATAATCTTAAGGGTTTGATTTTGCTGCAAAAGACCTGTAAACTGATTTTTCTACCATCCCAATCATAATAAAGAAATTTATTTTTATTTCTTTTTTCATCCTCTCCGTTGAAAATTTCGATTTGAAAAATTGTAATATTAAAACACAATTAGATGAAAGGTCTCATCAAAACCATTCAAATTTACATTCTAAATGCTAAATAAATAAAAAGTAAAAAAATCATTTTTAAATTTATTCGATGAAATCCAATTAAATTAACAAAAAGAAAGAGAGGAGGAAAAGAAGAAAAATAAAATTGATTATATTTTTAAAACTTAATGTTTCCAGTGTAAAAATCCGTTTTATGTCCAAGGTGAGGAAGATAACTGAAAACAAAACTTCCTTCTAAAAATAATGAAATTTGAATACCCACGAATTTAAAATTCACACACATTCATTTAATTATTTATATATATATATTTATATCATTTATATAAATCATTTATCACATTATACTATGTAAATAATATCAATAAGTGTGTCGAGGAATTTACTTTAGAATTTATTTTATTGAATTATTATTAGAA
>JADGJU010000392.1:0-10695 GCA_026937265.1 Coelomomyces lativittatus
AGTGCAAGGGGGGTCACCTAATGGTGATCCCCCCTATTACAAAAAAAAAAAAAACTGTCTACACTGGCGATGCAAATTTTTTTTTTACTTCACTTCCATTTTTTTTTTACTTCCCAATCACTTCCCAATCACTTCCCAATCACTTCCACTTCACTTTTCACTCCCCCCTTACTCCCCATTGACCCTCTTACTCGTTCCTCTGACACAATAAGAACTAGTATTAAAGTTTAAAATTGTTCAACTAAAAAGCTCAAACCTATGTATAAAAGTTCAAGCCTCTCCTCCTTTTATTTACTTATTCTTTTTAATTCTCTTGGTCAGTTTGACCATTTTTCCTTTTTTTTCCTTTATTTGTATAGACCTTATCAGGTGATTTTATTTCTTTTCCTTTTTTTTTATATTTGTAATGATCCATTTGGTTCTTAAAGGAACCAAATCAGTATAAAAGGAGGCTCGAACCAAAAGTTGGCTTGAGTGGCTTAATAAATTATTTCTTCTCCTTAATACCTTCCATTTCCATTACTTTCTAAAAAAGGGCACATGGATCCATCCATTCACACATCATAAAAAAAAGAGTTTCCTTTTTATATTTTACATATGGTTTGAGCTATCCAACACTCCTAAAACACAAAGATCAATATTTTAGTGTCAGGGAGTATAAACAAATCTACATTTGGCGACAGCGACAGGATAGTTTCTGGACAAATTATATGAAAAGGGACTTATAAACTACTTTTTTTCATTTTCTATATCTGTATCTGTTTCTGTGTCTGTTTCTGTATTTGTTTCTGTGTCTGTATTGGTATCAGTGTTTGCTGTAAACTTTAAACTATTATCACATCTTCAAGACTGGAAAATAACAAAACAAGCTTGACAAAGACAACCTCACAATCCACTAGCACAACTTTTGATCAGTCTTTTCTTTGTTGGTCTATTTTTTCTTTACAAATATATATTCTTTTAAATCAGTTTCCTTCGAACTCTTTTATCTCGACCATGCAAGTTCAACCTCAAGCTGTACAACACCCAGGAACAGATGAAAAGGATGAACAAACTGAATCCAATCAAGTGCAAAGTTATGGAATCAGCCACCCATACTCTATTCCCAAGGATGACACACCACCTACACCCAGCCCCAAAGAGTATCCCACCTAAGGAACCCCTATGGATTAGTTCTGATCTAATTGGCTGAACCTGTTTGAGCTTCCAACCTATGAAGGGGGGTCTTTCCAAATGTTTGTTGATTGTTTTATGCAAAGAATCAAATGGTATAAGATGTTAAGTGAAGAAGAACATGTCAGATTTTTTTTTGATCAACTCAACCCTCAGACCCAAAAATTAGCAAGGTACTCTCCTTACTATTGAAACCAAGCAAACTTGGCCAAGTTTATTGAGTCTGTTCAACAGCTGTTACAACAAAGGGAGGAAAGTGTCAGCATCTATGACCTGTTCAAACTTTTTTATAAAGAGGTGAGAGCAGGAAAATGCACATTGAAACAGTTAGGATGGAGTTGTTGGGAATTATGTCAGGTTGCTCCAGCAATTCAGCTTGAAAGTGTTGATTGACTTTTGCATCCAATAGCTGACCTGTTAGACTAAGAACAATACAAGAAGGTTTTCCCAGATGATGATGAAGACATATCAGTTTTAAAGGTTTTAAGCTGATTAATGAAAATTGGAGGAAAGAAAATGGTCATAACATATAGTTATCTTAGGATTGGTCAACAGTCCTTGAACAATCAAAATCCAGGAGTAGGAAACATACAACCACAAGTCTGTCAACTCGGACAAGGGACATTTTGATCTCAATCAGGTTGACTAACTTTACAACCCCAATTCAATCCTTCTGGGATGACAGAAGGTCGACCCTTTGAAAGAGAATTTCCCAAGGTGTCAAGGGCAGAAAATCAGCCCAATTAATATAATGGGCCATGAGTCTGCAGATATTGTAACAACCCTCAGCATTTAAGGGGAGAGTGCCCAAAATTATGATGTCATATACAAGAAGGTTAGGTATGCATAAGCCCTAAAGGAACCATTTGTTGGGCTGATAATAAGGCTGATTTAAAGGGTAGGAATTTCTATCAGCAGGTCGAAGACTTCCATGAAGAAATGACAACACAGCAATCAAATGCCCCAAATTTGAACCCAATGACTTGAAGTGTATGGTCCATTCAAATCCAACCCCCTGGTCTTGAAAATTTAATAAATGCCTTAACAATCCAGAACCAAGATGTGGAAATGAGAGAAAACAAGGATCAAACATTAAACTCAGAACTGTATTCCTATCATGAAATTACTGATTGAGCCAATGATTTATTAATGGATGCATTCACTGCTGGAACTACTGAAGTGCCCAACTCTGTGTTATTGCGCCATCCTGAGATATTTAAATGTCACCATAATTTACAAATGCAAGGAAGAAAAAAAGAAGCTTAACCCTCTTATGGATTGATTGAAGGTTGGCCCAAATCTGCTCCTTTCCAGGTACTAACTCACCAATTAACAAACATGTAGCATGAAACGACCTCTAGAGAAAATTTAACATCTGCTCCTTGTGGTTACATCAACATTGTCATCAATAACGTTTCTGTAAAAGGCTTATGGGATAGTAGAGCTGAGGTGAATGTGATGCAAGAACAAAAAGCAAGACAATGAGGAATCAACATCACTGAAGGTCTGACCAATATCCAAGGTTTTGATGGTGCTTTATCAGTAACAAAAGGAGGGGCTTAATCGGTGCAAGTAGATATTAGAGGTGTTCATGGCTTACTTTATTTCGTAATTGTAGAATGTGCAAATGATGAAGTGGTTCTTGGTGGACCATTTGAAATGGCTTTTCAAACAACTTCTGCAGTATTGGCTAACAGATTGTATACTGGGATGGTTCAAAATCATGATGGTATGAAAAAGGTCAACTTATCAGTTTTAAAGGGAAATACAAAACATGAAGGAACTTTGGGGTTAAATGCTTCCTCCAAACATGATGGGACAGGAGACAGTTCAACCTTTTTTAGAGTAAATCTGAAATCCAAAAATCTTTGTTCAGTCCCAATCAAGAGTCCCACCTTGGGAACTCCTCAACAACCAAATTATAGTGATGAAAATGTTTTAAAGAATAATTCAAAAAAAAAAAAAATAGTAATAAAAATTCTGAAAATAATGATCTAGAAAAAAGAATCTCACAAAAGAAATCTGTTGGAAAAAAGGAAAACAAATTTATTCAAAGAAGACAAAAAATTGCTCATATGCTCTGTAATATTATGAGTACTGTAGAAGATGAAGAACAGTTAGAGGAAATTGATGAATATTAAATAAATCCTGATGTTTACTATTCTTCTTTTGATCATCTCATACAACTCGATCTAGAAAAAAAAGAAGACTTATTTCTTAAAGTCCACACCATAAATATGATCAGAAAAAAAGTAGCAGATAAAGTTTGACCACAAAACATGCCTCTTCCTGCAGATGCACAACTAGGACATGATGAGGTAGAGTCAGAAATTCAAAAGGTCTGGGATCAATTAATACTTGAGAATATTTCAAAAATCAAGTTTGGGGAAATACTCACTCCTGTCAAAAAACAAAGCTATTTGATTATGATGAGTCAATATCAAGCAGTCCTTGGTTTCAAAACTAATCATTTAGGAAAATTGTGCTCTTGTATTGAAAACCTAATAAAATTAAGAACAATCGAACATAAACCATGGCAATTAGCACCCATGAAATTTTCATAAGCAGAATGGGAAGGTTTGGTCAAACTTCTTAGAAAAAGGATCCAAATAGGGCTTCTTGAACTGAGTGAAGGGCTTTAGGCCAGTCGATACTTTTTGATAAAAAAGAAGAATGGTTTTTAGAGATTTATACAAGATGTTCAAACTTTAAATGCTGTAGCTATTAAAGATGCCAATATTCCTCCAGTAGTGGAAGATATGATCAAATGTCTATCAGGATACCCAATCTATTCGATCATGGATGCAATGTCAGGGTATGATCAAATACCAATTTCACCCTCAAGTCAAGATCTTACGGCCATTTGGACACCCTTAGGAACTTTACAATTGACTGTCTTCCCTCAAGGCTTTACAAATGCAGTAGCAGCCTTTGAATGGGTGATGAACCAGGTCTTCATGGACATCAAGGGAATCTATGTGGAAAATATGTTAGATGACATCATTCTCAAAAATGCAACTCAAACAAAAGATACTACAGTCCAAAATAATGGTTGTCGACAGTTTGTGTTTGAAAATATCTTGGGATTAGAGGAAGTTTTCAAACAATTAGAAAGGGCAGGCTTAGTGATTGAAAAGAGCACTTTTGGTGCTGATCAGGTCAATGTTTTAGGGGCAGTTGTGCATGAGTTTGGAAGAGAACCAAGTCCTGCAAGAAAAAACAAAATTGCTAGCTGGCCTTTACCTGCCTCTCTAAAGGAATTATGAGGTTTTGTGGCATTGTGCAGTTGTTTGCAATCTTACATTCCTATGATAGGCGAGCTTTGTGGACCTCTCTACAACAAACTAAAAGGGAGTAGCAGAAAATCTAATGGACTAATTGAGTGGACTAATGAAGAAGCTGAGATATTTCAAAAAGTTAAGTTCAAACTTGCTAAGGTCAAAAGCTTGGCAGCTCCCAATATGACTACAAATGCTCCTCCATTCATTATTCAGACTGACGCAGGAGACAATGCTATGGGTGCTGTGCTCTTAAAAGCTAAAGTGGAAGGAGGGAAACCATGACCCATCAAGTTTGTATCTCAGGCTTTCAACAAAGCTCAAAAGAAATATGCCAACCCTAAAAAGGAGATCCTAGTAATAATGAATAGCTTGAAAAAATTAAGTTACTATGTCTATGGTCGACATTTTATTTTGCAAACTGACAGTTGAACAGCAATTGGGATGATAAAAAATCCTACTGTGGTGCCCAATGCAATAATGACATGATGGGTAGCATATACTACCAGTTTTTACTTTGACCTTCAACATGTTGATCAAGAACTCAATGTATTAGCTGATGCTCTGACCTGAAGAGGGGTCGAACCTGAAGATGATGTCAACGAAAGCAATACAGAAGAATACCTTGACTGTGTAATTGATGACAAACCATCCCATTTAAATGTAATGTTCGAATGTGTTGAGGTCCCAGTGGCAAGGGTATATTATTTGCAAAATCATCAAGACATTTTGAATTATCTAAAAACAGGGAAACTCCTTGTTGAGGTGTCAACAGAAAGGCAAAAGTGGATCAAGAAAAATTCCATGAAATAGAATTTCCAAGCAAAACAGTTATGGCAAAAGAATAGTCAATCAAACCTATGTAAAATAGTGGATGGGGTCCAACAGAGGCAACAAATATTACAATCCATACACAAAGAAGTGGGACATAGGGATTCCCTAGTGTCTGGCCAGAACTGAGGAGTCAATTCTTCTGGGAAAAGATGAATAAAGATTTATTTACTTTCCTCAAACAATCTCATGAGTGTCAAATATGTGATAATCAAGGTTGAGAGAAAGCCTATTTGAGTTGACTGCTACTTGGGGTAATGTACAAACTCTCTATGGATTATATGTATATGGGGCCCTGCAAAGGATATACACATCTTGTAGATTTGTGATGCCACTTTTCTGGTGAGAGTGAAGTTCAACCAGTCATTTCTGAAGGGAGCAAACATGTCATTGAATTTCTTCTACAAGATGTTCTCCCTTGGTATGGACAGATTCAATGTATTTTTACTAATAATAGAGCAGTAGGAAGTCACAAGGTTGAACAATTTCTCCTTGGGCATGGGATCCAACTGGTGCAAACAATGGCTTACAATCCTAGAGGAAATGTACTGGTCAATGAGGACATCGAGACCTAAAAAGGCTGATCATGAAGCTCATGGTCCAAACAAAAACAGGCTGGATTGACTGTCTTCCTAAGGCTCTCTTTGCTGATCAAATCACTGTTTGACCCTCTGGTTACTCCCCTTATTATTTAATGTATGGGCAACATCCTTTATTAAAGACTGAAAAGGCTTTTTCTTCATGGAATGCCCAAAGCACTCAGTCTGTTCTGCATTCAACCTGGACAGTAAACCAATTACTACAGCTAGAATTTCTTGAAAAGGCCAGAAAAAGTGCAGGTTTACAACTTGAACTTCAAAGAGAGGCCCAACAAAATGAACACAATATCCAAGTCTTTGAACAAGGAAATATCATCAAAAAAAATGACTTCATCCTGGTTTGACAAAATCTTTTAGATACTGCTTTAACCAGAAAGCTCAAACCTTGATGGAAAAGGCCTTACAAGTGTATTGAAGTGTTTGGAAATTCCTACCACTTGGTTGATCTCAACAACAACCCTCTCCCTCATCCCATCTCAGGACACAGGTTAAAATGTTATCTATTTAAGAAAACTACCCCTTTGTCTATGGGTCTCACCCCTCCAACCCTGGGTAGAATCAATTCAATTACTAGGGTTGATCAGAAATCAAGTTATTTCCCTTCTAGCACATATATTTTTCTCAGGCCTTCTAACTCTGACCCTTGGAAATGGAATCATGTGAAAATGCATCAAATTTTTAATCAATCCCTGTCCTCTAGTTCATTTGTTTCATCTTTCCCTTTGCCAAAAAATCCATATATTTTCCTTTTAAAACATAACAACTTTCCTTTAATATATTTAAGCATCCTTTTTATATTTTATTCTTTATATTCATATTTTTTCAGCACCTAATCCAAAATTACCAACTGTGACTTACTAAAGTTGTCTCAATCCCTTCCTAAAATTTACTCCCTTTTCTTTCTTTCTCTCTCCACTCTTGTTTATTATTGTTTAATTTATTTTTCATCTCACTGTACTCAGTTTTTACCTCCTTGTCCATACTTCAAGCCTTTTTCACCTTTTACTTCTACACTCCACTTGTTTGTTCTTTCTTATTTGCTCCAAAATATGTCTACCACATCTTCTTCTTCATTCTCTTCTTCTTCTCCCTCCACTCTACATTCTGGTTCTGCTTCTGATCTGATGACCCCACAACCTACTATACAGAGGGTCAAACCTTACCTCTCATTTAGCTATCCATCCTCTTCCCAAAGAACCCCTCCCCATCCAGAGGTTGCTTTTGTTCAAGGTCGATGAACATACTCAATCTATAATTTGACATGTGATGCTACTACCACACTATAATATCCTTGATGCCTTGAAAATGACTTCCTTCATAACATGCAAGCTCAGGTCGAACTGAAAATTGAAGTCGATCAAATCAAACATTATGAAATAATTATTAAGGATAATGCTCAACTCCAAAGGCTCAAACATAAGAAAAAAATTCATTGTCATGTTCCCCTCCCAGTCAACTTCTTCAACTACCCCCTTCCCATCTGCCGAGATTGATTAACTTCTGCTGTAGTCTTTGCCCTATCATCAGAATATAGTCAAAGATTGGCTCCCTGTAATAGTGAAAATATGGAAGAATTCTGATCATGCATGTTCAAACTTTCTTTCAACTTCTTTTATTGTTTAGGGTGCACCATCCAGACTGTAATGATCATCAATTTCTTCAAGTATTTTCATAATTCACTGGATTGACTTGCCAAACAGATTGTTCAAAGTGAAAAATCCAATTATTATGAGCTTGAGGTTGAGTTCTTTCACAACAATTTTTTTTATTATAATTGAGATGATCCAGCATGTTTACTTGATGACTATGGTCAAGATGTTCAAACTCTCCCTCCCTCAGTTTCTATTTCACCTTTTTAACCCCTTTGAATTAGCACACTTCCCCCACTTCCTTCTTCCTAATCCATTACTCCTTCAAAATCTTCTTCCTCCCCTCCTACTTCTCCTCCCATGCCATAAACAAAAAAATAATAATAATAATAATAACCCTATGATCCTTCACCACAGCTGGGCTTGGGATTACTTTAAACGCATTCAAAACAATCAAGCTTGAGAATGCCAGGTTTGTCTTCCCTCTGGGAATATTTGTGGTGCAATTATTCCTCACAACCAGACTAGCAGCACTACTGGAATGACCTGACATCTACTCAAAGTTCATAATATCTCACCTCCAACTCATCAACCAGCTTCCACTTCTCCTCCTGTACAATTGATTACTAAAACTCCACCTGAATCCCTACCAACTTTGACCTCCCCCCCCCCAAATACTAAGATCAATCAAATCACCCCTTTGTCCTCTCCTGTCCTTTCTGATTGATCAACTGGACTTTTGTCCCAGCCTTGTCTGACCTCTTCGACCATCCTAACCCTATATCCTTTGCCTTCTACACCCTTGGTCAATTCACCAGCATTGGTTCTTGCACATTGAACTCCTTTAACTTTCCTTCCTTTGGTCAAACAAGCAGCTGCTTCCCAAACACTTCCCATCCCTATAGGACTGGCACTTTCCCCTGTCGCCTTCCCTATTCCTCTTCCAGCTTCCCCTACAACTCCCACAACCACAGAAGAAGTTACCAGTTCCAATGTTGAATCTCTACCCCTTCTATCTCATTGCTGCCACACACACCCCCCACCCCCCACCCCCAATGTCATCTCCCCCTTCCCCTGTTACTTGGGTTTGAACAAAGCCTAAACCTTCTAGTGCTTCAATGTCTCAACCTTCTCTTCTGTCCCTAAAATGCCTCAAGAAATCCCCACCATCCAAAACTAATTCTCCACCTTGAACTTGACCCCATACTTGCCATCACTCTCCTGGTCAACTTTTACAACTGGTCATTCCTCCTCCTTCTGCTCCTTCCAAGCCCCTTTCCACACCAACCCCTTGATCAGGTAATGCTACTGAGCCTCTTTCTGTAGTGGTCCATGATTTATTGGTTGATCCAGCTAATGAGTCCAGTCATCCTTGGCCAACTTCTACTCCTACACCTACCTCTTCTCATTTTTCTTCTCCTTCTACTCCTCCTACTCATGGTCAATCTGTTCAAAGAGGCTCCACCATTCCTCCCCTACCTATTGTCTGCCTTCCCCATCAGAACTCTTCTTTCCATCACCCCCCAACCTACACTTCTACCCTTGACCCCCATCCCTCTAATACTCAAGGTACTATTTGGGACACTAGGGCTCATGTCCCTTCTTCCCCGATCCCTCTCATCCCTGCTTAATAGTGTGTAACAGGAGGTCTCTCCCCCTAGTTCAACCCAACTTCACCCCCCTCTCCTCAACCCTTCTTTTTCTTTAGTATCTGTCACTACTGGGGCCATGTTCAAGGCTTTACAGGGTTCCTGTGGAATCTTTTTTATGGAATTATATTCCATTTGTAATACTACTGGTCCTTTGACAATCCTTCAACCCAATCCTGGGTTCTTCTATTTTTTGACCAGTGCATTGATTGAGGTGACTATTCAACAAGAGTTGACCTTTGGCATCTATCAACATACTGGCATGGTCATTATTAGCATCCTCCATGCCTTCCCTCCTTCCCAACATGAATGTGGTCTCCCTGACACCTGGACCATTCCTTGTTAAAGCCATCAACCCAAATTTCCCTTTATTTATTTAGCCATCTTCTGTTGTCCTTTCTATTTTATTTTATGTCTTGTTTTTGTTGCTCTCTCAATCAGTTTTGTTTGTTGGATGGTTTTGCTCTTTTTTTCCCTTTTTCTTTTCTTTTCTTTTTTTTATTCTGTATGCTTTCTCATTTTTTTTCTTTTTTTCTCTTTTTTTCTTTTTTTCTCCTTTCCCCCATTATGTAGGAACTTTTAAAGTTCCTTCTTCATATATTCTTTTAAAAATGATTATTTTAAGACTCAAAAGCTCTTTTTATATATATTAAAGTTTAAAATTGTTCAACCAAAAAGCTCAAACCTATGTATAAAACTTCAAGCCTCTCCTCCTTTTATTTATTTATCCTTTTTAATTGTCTTGGTCAGTTTGACCATTTTTCCTTTTTTTCCTTTATTTGTATAGACCTTATCAGGTGATTTTATTTCCTTTCCTTTTTCTTTATATTTGAAATGATTAATTAGGTTCTCAAAGGAACTGAATCAGTATAAAAGGAGGCTTGAACCAAAAGTTGTTTCAAGCAGCTTCATAAATTATTTCTTCCCCTTAACACCTTCCATTTCCATTACTTTCTAAAAAAGGGCACTTGGACCTATTGTCCATATATAAATATTATGGGAACTTTAAAAGTTCCTTTCATTATAAAACCTTTTATATTAATTTATTTTTTATTCTATTTACTTTTAACTGGGATTTACATGTCAAATCCCAGGAAAAACTCCTTCTGTGTGTTTGTTTTCCACTGTAATACAAGGAAACTTTTTGTTTTCTTAATATTTCCTATTAAAGCCCAGGAATAAATGATTCCCAGGAACTTCTTCAGTGTCTTCTTTTATTTTATTTTTCATTTACTTACCCAGTCAGGTGACGGGTCTTTCTTTCTTTCTTTTATTTTTATATTTTTAAACTTCTTTCCCTTTGTAAAGAAATGTGATAGGGTTATCACAAGACTTTGATTTGTAAAGAAAAGTTTAAAAAGGAAAAATAAGTTTTATGAAAAATAGAACAAGAGAGAAGATTTTTATTAATGTTGTTCTGAATGAGGTGCATTTTAGGCAAGGGGAAGGCCCCTATTTATGCCTTTCTAGAATGCCCCCATTCGTCCATGAGATTGCTCAAAAAAATATGTACATTGCATAAAAAAAAGTATTTACATTCATTAACAAATAAAAAATGTATCTCAGGACATAAAGT
>JADGJU010000393.1:0-10694 GCA_026937265.1 Coelomomyces lativittatus
TTTTATTATTTTCTTTTTAATTCCATGCTTCTCTTTTTTGAATAAAACACGTGGACCGCTTCGAACTCTTTTTAAGTCACCTGCTTTTGTTGATCTTTGTTGTTTTTTAATATTTTGCAAACCGAATCTGAATCAAAGTCATTGATTTCTTCAGCACAGCACAACACAACCAACCTCACTTACGCTGAAGAAAAATAAAAATTAAATGGAAATAAATTGTAAAGAAAATTTTTTCATTTTTTGTAAAAAAAAAAAAAAAAAAAAGTGAAAGTGGTGAAGAAGTTCAATTTGATGAATGGATTCTTAGGTTTACCTAAGTAAAAAAAAAAAAATGTGTAAGAAAAACGAAAAAGGAAACGAAATAATATGACAAACGATCCATAAGAATATGAACATTAGTAGAGAGAAGTATAGTAAAGTAAATTTAAAAGAAAAAAAAAAAAAAAAAAAGAAAAGAAAAGAAAAGAGAAGAGTAGAGAGAAAAACTTTGAACTTTAACTTGATTAACGACGTCACTTGCCTTTCTTGATTTGTTGTTTCTTTGACCTCATTTCTCTTTCTCGCTTTGTTTTGTTTTTTGAATTTAAAAAAAAAACATTCTCAGTGAAATTAAACTTAAACGAAAATGATATTTTATCAACTTGTGTTCGTGTTATTGGTGATTGAAATGGTCATCTTTGTATTACTCGTGGTACGGTTAAAAACTTTTAGTTCAGTTCTGAATGGATACATTGTATATATATATATATATATATTTGTGAGGTTGTCATGCTACATGACTGACGAACTTACTCACCATACTTGATGTATCTATCGATTTAAAAGGGTGATGTTGTTTTTAAAGACTTTCTTGACGGTCACTAATGAGATAAACGAAGTGTTGCGTTTTATTGACTTTAGTCTTATGATAACGATTATGATTATTATTTAATTCCTCATCTCTCCTCGCTTGTCTCTTTCTTAGGTACCCTTTCCTCAAGCGCTTCGTAACGTATTCATTCGATGGGCTTCGAATTCTCAATTCTTAGCTCAATGCATGTTTTTATTAAAAGTAGCTTTTTTGTATGTAGTCCTTACTTCAACCTTTCATGGAAGAATGCTTGGGCAAGAAAGACGAACAGATGTTTTTGAAGAGGGATTGAGTTGGATGGAATTTTTTCATTTCCATTTTTTATTTTTATTTTTAAAATGGATCAGAACTTACTTCTGACTTTACGGAAGAGAAGAAAAGAAAAGACAAGCACATCTAAATCATTGATTTTTATACTGAATAGAAATCTTTTCATTAATCATCAAATTTCATCTTCATTAGCTTCATCGCTCTTTTGTTTTTAGGTACTGTTCATGGTGTTTTATTTTTTTATTTTTTTATTTGCCTTTAGTATATCCAATGCTAGGTTAGGGTTTATTCAAGTTAGATTATCAAGGGTGATCTTGATTTTTAAAATTTACTTTTTTGAAAAGAGAAAAAAAAAAAAAAAAAAAAAAACTATTTCTCGATGAAATCTTACATTTGTTGAAAATGGAGGGTGCCGATTAGAAATATCTATTGCGCTTCTATTCTTTGTTTGTTTTTTTGATTTTGAAACTTTGCAAACTTACTCTTCTCCTCCTTTTCTTCTTTTTATTTCCATCTACTGTATTCAAAATTTAGACTCGATTCATCGCATGGTACGTGCTCAAAATGAAGTTATTGCAGAAAAGGCACATCATCATCATCACGATGCTGGATCGGAAGCTTTACTTCGTTCTAAAATGTTTTATGCTCAACGAAAGTATGACCCTTTTCTTTTTGTTTTTTTACTTTTTTTAAATAGAAGTTCTCTCTTTCTCTAGTCTTTTTTTTTTTTTTTTTTAATTACCTTCTGATGTGCTCTGTACTTAATTAGTGGATAAGCTAACTTCTTTATTTCATTTTAAACACTCGATCATCTCGTGTCTACCTTTCTCTTTCTTTGTATTTAGCATGTACCTTACAGGATTCACTCTCTTTTTATCCCTGTACGTATTAAAATCATCATTTTTTTAACGATAGGTTTATAGTATAAATACGATAAGTATGGATGTTTTTCGGTATAGGAAATTCCTTGAATCATGAGTTTTTTTTTGCATATTTATGATTTAAAAAAAAAAATATATATATTAATGAATGAATGAATGGTTTCTAGGATTTTAAATCGTTTTTATTACCTTATTTGTGACGTGATCAAACAAGAAGAACGTTATCAAACATTATTAAAAAAAGTATGTATGACTGCGATTCCTTCATTTCATCTACACATCCTTTTTTATCTGCACGTTAATATATATATTCCTTGATTTTACTTTTCTATTGTATCATCAACTGCTGTGTTTAAATATATATATATAAATCTTTTTATAACTATGGATTCTTTGTTTATCATAATGATATTAACCCTGCTTGGACCTTCTTCCTTCATTTCTCTTTTCTACCTTAATCAAAACGAATAAAAATTTAAACAAATCCAGTCTCAATCGTCAGCCAAACCCACTGAACCCACTGGACAGAAATCCAAAGACAACCTTGCATTGACTACACTTCAAACGGACCATGATCGATTAAAACAAGATTATGAGATACTTAAAAAACAAGCTCAACAAAATGAAAAGGAATACATGGCATTAAGTGATCGATACAATGCACTAGAAAAAAAAAGCATGCAATCCCAGAATCCTCTAACCAGTCGAAATGAAATGGAATCCAAGAAACAAAATTAACGACGCTGACCCCACATTCTTTTACATAGCTTAGAGTAACGGGATTTCGCTCCTTTGTTGTTGTTGTTGTTTTAATTTTGAGTGTATCGTCGTATTCCCTTTTTTTCTTTCTTTCTTTCTTAAAAAGATACAATGAACTAAGAGGATTCGGCATGCTTTTTCTTTCTTTCTTATTTTATTTTTTTTTGTTTCAAAAAGGGTGATGTGTGGTTTGGGCTAGTGAGACTGATTATGATTTATTCTTATAGTTGAGAGGGTTACTTAAACGGGTTGAGGGGTGTTTGTTTCTCTTTTTTTTTTTTTTTTTTTTTTAAGTTTTTTTTTTTTTTAAAAAAAAAAAAAAAAAAAAAGCAAAGAAAAATTATTTTTCACTTTCGGAATGTATTTTTTTTACGTAACTCTAAAATGGTTGCAAAAAAAGTTCATTAAATACCGTTTTATAAACTCTTAACCGTTTTTTTAATTAAAAAAAAAAGAAAAAGAAAAAGAAAAAGAAAATCAATTTATTAAGGAATTATGTTCATACGAAAGTCACAACCCGAAGTTACATTGTCATCTATTTTTTTTTTTTTTTTTTTTTTTTTTGGAGTTTAATGCTAAAACGTTTAAGATGAAGTGACACTCTTTTGAAAAACACCACCCGCTCCCCTATATAAAGAAAAAGAAAAAGTTGGTTTAAACAAATAACATTCAATTTTTTTTTTTTTAAAGAAAGGAAAAAAAAATGAATCTGAATTACTAGTGGATTTTTTTAGAATCGAGGAATGCGGATCCTAAATGATAAAAAAAACTATAAAGAGATGAAAGGTAGGAAACGAGGATAGCAGGGGTGAAGGGGAAGCAGGAGAGTGGATAACTAGAATAAGTATTGGGGATGCTTCTTTCATGAAACATAGAAGGGATGAGAAGTGGAAAAAAAGAAAAAAATACAATCGTTTAAATCAAAATCATACTAAAAGGGGAGTAGAAATAAGAAAGAAATTATGAGAAGGACGAGAATGGACTTAGAAATAAATTATTCTTCAATGGATAAATAGAGATAGACTTTGCTAGTATTTTTTTGTTTTTCGGGATGCATCGAAGAAGACAAATAAGAATAATAATAATAATTCTGAGAATGAAAAAACCAATTGAAAATAGTATGTCAAGGATTTAAGTTGATGGGTTCCATTTCAGGAATGGAACTACAAGGAGTGAGTTCAGCAGGTAATTGAGTAAATTCAGGGTCGAAATTGGAAGCATCGGTGGGATCGGTTAAAGGAGGAATAAATGGCATGATGAATTGCTTTTTCAAGAGTCGATCCCAATCCAATCCGTTAAAAAAGGGATGCGATTGAATTTCTTTCCCATCCTCTGGACCTGACCCAATTCGCTTTGTACAATCTCGGGTTAATAAAGCATCTAACAACGATCTAGCATGCATCGATAACGTTTCTGGCATCGGAATAGGGGAATGCAAGATTGCTTGAAAGAGTTTTTCAATCGATTCGGGAGCTCCAAAGGGAGGTTTTCCTATTAACAATTCATACATGACAATCCCTAAAGCCCACCAATCCACACTTCGACCATAATTTTCTTCTTCCAGAATTTCCGGAGCTAAGTATTCAGGAGTTCCACAAAACGTAGACGTCACATCGTTTTGACCTATGCCTTCTTTACACAATCCGAAATCCGTGATTTTAATATGTCCTTCTTCATCCAGTAAGATATTTTCTAATTTTAAATCTCGATACACGATCCCATGTTCATGTAAATGCATTAGCCCTAAGAGGATTTCACCTATGTACAATTGTACTCGTGTTTCTGAAAATTTCCTTTCTTTTAGAATATGAAAAAATAATTCTCCTCCTTTTACATATTCCATCACAAAGTAAAGCCGTTCAGGTGTTTGAAAGGAAGCGTACAATTTAACTAAAAATGGATGTTGAATGGTTTGTAAGACACGATTTTCCGACAATAAATGCTCTAAAGATTCCACATCTACCAAGGCACTCTTTTTTACTACTTTTACTGCATACAATTTGGTTTTAGCTACCCATTTAGTTTTCTCCTTGACCTCTTCACCTTCCTTTTCGTTCCTTGCTTCTTCAATGTCAGTTTGATCTTGAGCATGATCCACATTTTTAGAGCGTGCTAACAAGACTTTACCATAATTTCCTTTCCCTAAGACTTTGATGAACTCAAAATCGGATTCTTTCCACATCCAAACATTGGTGGTGGTAGTCGACGTGGTGTGAGTCGTGTTGGTTGGTGACAGCTTCGAGTTAGGAGATCCTTCCGTTAATTTCCTTGAAGCCAGTTGAATGGCTTGAATCCAAGCATCGCGTTCTTCTAAAGACGTAGCTGCCATGAACCGTCGTTCACGATTGGCTAAAATCAATTCGAAACAGTACGGTCCTAATTTTTCATTGGGTTTGACATGGGTTCCAGCCAATACGAAGGCATTGGTCGGTTCCGTTTCGTGAGCGGGTTCTTTGTAATAATACAACATGCCTTGAACCAATTGGACCCAACGCGGTCTCCAATTCCGAATAAATTTTCCTTGTTTAGTTAACCATCCTTCTTTCAGTACTAAATGTGAACTAGAGGATGATGTCACGGTTTCTTTTGAAGGAATCGAAGAACGATTCAAACTACTCTTTTTTGAATCATCGTCTTTTACGGGCATGAAGTTCAAAGAAGTAAAGTAAATGAATTCAGATGCAGTAGTAAAGATGAAGGAAGATATTAAAAAAGGAGGTTTTAAATATCAAGGAATTAAAAATTTACAAGAAAATGTAATTTTTATTACAACGGATGATAAAAAGAAAAAAAGCAATAGAATAATGGACTTCTGAAATGAAGTGAAAAAGAAAAAAACTCAAATAAAATAGTAATGAAAGGAATTGAAATCAAAGTAGCTAAGCTTTTAAAGAAGTAAGCAAATGGGAGTGTGAATGAACTTCGAAATTGAAAGCGCGATAATGACAAACTGATCTTTTAATGAAAACTAATAAATACAACTTTTCTGCAAAGAACGCGCATATGCTCATCGATTTTTTTTTTTTTTTTTCTTTTTTTTAAAATTGCTTAACAACTACAATGAAAGCACATGGGTATCTACTACCCTCAATTATTGATGTATGTATCTAACTAATTTATATTTCATATATAGATATATATAGATATATATCTTTGTTTATTTGATTGATAGAATTTATAGCACATATAAACATTCGTGGAGCATTCTATTCAAATACAATCAAATTATGTTGTTAAAACTTTAAAAAAAAAAAAAAAAAAAAAAAGGGAGTCTCATCCCAACCTAAAACAATGAATGTATGTTAAAGAATTTAGAACAGAAAAACTTTTTTCTTTTTTAATTTTTCAATACGAAAGACCGACAACCAATGTGTGTATTTGATGGTATTGTACATTTAAGAATACATCCTACGTTAAATTTAAAAAAAAAAAAAAAAAAAGGAGAACCTTAAAAAAAAATATAAAAATAATAATAATAAGGTGGTAGTTTTCAGGTTGACTTTGAAGTTTTTAAATTTTCTGAAATCACGTTCAGGAGAGGAATGAATGTCTCGGCATTTCCTATCAACAACAACCCCTTTCCCTTTCCTCGCCTTATGTGCTTTTTTTTTTTTTTTTTACACTTTTCTGATTTTTCCACCTTCACTTGGTTTTTCATTCAAAAGGAAATGAATTTGGATAAAAATTAAATAGAAATATATTTTCTAATTTACTTTCACTTTCCGGTTTTTTCAGTTGTATTCTTTCTTTTACTTTTTTTTTTTTTTTCATACTTCACTTCCAAAAAAACAGCGCTATATCACTGCGAAGAAATTCCCTCCTTCAAAACATACTCTAGTGGTACTGGATTCATTCTTCAAATCTAATATTGACTTTTGTCAAGCTAGGGCTCAAACCATTAGAAAAAAACAACACCTACTACTACTACTCATTAATAATTAATTCTCAAAAAGGCAATCTTAGATATAGTTCTTTAGTATTTGATAACGATGTCTGCCATGGAAGTCGATACCCCTTCTGAGATGGAATTGGATACAAGTTCATCGAAAGGCAAAGAACCGAAAAAGAGATTTGAAGTGAAAAAAGTCCGTTTGACCTTTCTTCACTTAAAAAAATTCTTTTTATAAATATAATAACTCTTGATCTCCCTCTTACACTTTACAACTTAAATCATTGATACAATGATCCACCCTATTTATTTATCTGTTTATTTTCTTTTAATATTTCTACATTGTTCCGTTTAGATATTAACGCAGAACTTCAATGTTTATTGTTCTTGTTCTTGTTTTTCTACTTTTTTTTTTTTTTTTTTTTTTTTTTAGTGGAATGCAGTAGCGCTTTGGGCTTGGGGTAATATTTATATTCATCTGATTAAATTATTTACTTTTTCTTTGATACTCCCTTTTTAAAGTGGAGTATCAATAGAATTTATTTATTATAAATTCTATTTATTTTTTATAGTTTTCTTTGAGAAAGAAAGAAAAGGGTATTTTAAGAATCATGATTTTTTTCTCCTATATATTACCATCTACTTGAATTAACATTTTTTTTCCATATTTTAGATATCGTTGTAGACAACTGTGCTATATGTCGTAATCATATCATGGATCTTTGCATCGAATGTCAAGCCAATCAACAATCTGCTTCTAGTGAAGAATGCACTGTGGCTTGGGGTGTTTGCAACGTAATTTTTTAAATCAATAAATTCTACGTTATTTAATTATTTTTAAAACCATGAAAAATTATAAAAATTGAATTCATGTAACGGTCCTTCCCATTTTTCTTCATGGGGAGGATTTAGTAAGAATGAATGGTATTCATTGAAAATAGTATCTAAAATGGACGCATGGATTCAATCCCTTTCCTTTTAACCATATTCATTATTTATGTGAAAACATATGTAGCATGCGTTTCATTTCCATTGTATTTCTCGGTGGTTAAAAACAAGACAAGTGTGTCCGTTAGATAATCGTGAATGGGAATTTCAAAAATATGGTCGATAGACAAACAAAAAGATCTTTACTAAGAAATACTTTTAAAATGACTGAGAAATATAAATATAATCCCCTTTTTCTTTCTTTCTTTCTTTCTTTTTTTTTTTTTGTTCAATAAAGGGAAACAAAGCATGTATAAAACAATACCAACAACAACCTCCGTCCATTTTTCTTTCCTACGTATACTTTATGAAGTAAATTCGTCAGTTGAGCCATGAAAAGGAATGTTTTTTTTTTTTTAATTCCAATTTTAGTCGTTCGATTTTTTTTCAGATTCTGCCCTCTTTAAACTTCTACTTTTTTTCCTCTCCTTTCTTTTGGCATATTTGTCTTTGTAAAGAATTTTTTTTTGTCTTACCATTTTCTTTAATATATTTAATTTTTATTTTTTGGATTATCCTGGTTTACTAATGAAATAGATGAATAATTTAGTTTGTTTAGTGAAAAATTACTTTTTTTTTTTTTTTTTTTTTTTGAAAATTTTCTTGCAGGCTTTCTCGATCTTAAACATCAAATCATTTTGTAGTCAAAACTTCGAATTTATTTTTAAACTTACTTAACGAAGTGTCCATCATTCTTTTTTCTTTCCTTTTTTTAATTCTCACAATGTGATGAATGAACGCCAATGAAATACAATAACATGTTTTTAAATATCTAAAGGAAAAGCAAAGAAGTAAATTTTGTCTCAACACCTGTCTAAAATTGATTTTACAAGCCATACGTTACATCAGCATCACAACGGAAGCGGGGAAAAATTAGCTCGAGCGTTTTGTCTAAAGAAACCCTTTGGAAAAGAATAGAATTCTAATTTTTTTTACCTTTTCTTTTTTTGACAACAATCGCAAGAATTTAATGATTTCGGGAGATATGTATACATTTACTCTACACTGAATGGCACCATGCATTCGGATTTCAAGCACTTACATTGAATTTAAAGAGATGAGCAAGTAAAATATACCAATAGAGAACTTATACTCTATTGATGATGATAAGAAAAAAGTGGTTAGAGCACTTTCAATGTTGTACACACAATAGAATTTAGTTTAAGATGAAAAGAACAGAAGCAGTGTCCTTTCACATGCATTTCTTTTCATTTTCAAAACTTCATTCCTACCCTTATTAATATACTCGTTTTATTAGTACAAGAAAGGTAGGAAATAAAATAGGTGAAACTATTTTTTTAGCGATGCGGCTATAGTTTTTCTTCTAAAAAAGCTCATCGAAAATTGCGCTCTTGAAAAGAACCTAAACACTGTTCCAAAAGGTCATAGAGAAACAAACCCAGGCCGTTGTGTAATTTTTTTCTAATGGAATTCAACATAAAGCAACTGATATTCAAGCCCCTTTCATTGCTCCACAACAACGAAAAAGTAGGATTTTTTTTTTTTTAATGACTCCAAAGAGCCTATTGCTTCCTCAGTATCTTCTGAGCCACAACAAAAAATACCCAATATGCATCTCTATCATGATGTTCTTAGAGGGCTGAAGGTTAGCGGAAAGCATATTCTTAATGATGACTCTTACCGGATTATTAGCCATTTTGTGCCAGGAATAACTTTTAGCGAGGCAATGGAAATACTTGTTCGAATTATGTATGATTGTTAAATTCTTTCGTCTAGAGAAAATTATGCATTTAAAGATTTTACTATATGTGAACATTAAATTACCCGTTTTTTCTTTGTTTTATTTTAAAATATAAAAGTAATTAGGATTCATTTTTTCGGATGTATATATACAGAATCAGTTAAATGATAATCAACTTTCTTACTTAATTATTTTTCAATGCATTATTATGATGCATTTTCACTTTTTTGGGTAATCACCTTTCTTTATTCTTCTTCTTATCACTAAAGACCTTCCTATCAATGGTAAATGCCTATGAGATAACATTTTTTCAAGGCAAGAAAAAAAAAAAAAGTTAAAGATAAGGATAAAACTATTTTTTTGTTGGAAAAAAAGTTCCGGTGAAAGATGCTGATCATTTAAACAAGATATATGTCATTATTTAACGAAATCCTGAAAAAAAGAATCTCTTAAAATGGTGATCAACCATTCTTATATGTATTTCTTTTCGTTTACTTACACTTCGAATATCAACAAAAAAATATAATTTTTCTTAAGTAAAAGGGAAGGAGTGGTGGTTCTAATATTTTCTCATAACTTTTTAAATGGATTCAGCAATCAACGTCCATTATATTTTTGTAAAAATACAGATTAAGAAATATGTAACACAAGAGAAAATGGATACACCAAAATATAATAAGCGTGAAAGGAATAGAAAAGTAAAAGGTTCAAGTGTACACCATAAACTAACCACAATTCAAGGCTCGAATAGGTTTCAAAGGCTCTATCTCAAAAGTATTCTAAACTGTTTTTAAATATCGAAAGAAACAACAACTTGCATTTCCCCATACTATGGTAATTTCGTAAATAAAAACCATTTTTATTTGATATGAAAAAAATTTCATTTAATTTTCCCATTTTATTAATGATGAAATCTAAAAATCTAATTAAAATACAAGTTAAAATTGGAAAATAAATAAATAAACTCTTTTTTGCCATGAGCTAAGGTTTAACTTTATTTCTTAATTATATATGTATAATGAACAAATTTAAATTTTAAGAATGAAGGAAGTACGGTTTTTAGTTAACATAAAAAAATTGGATTTTCCAACGTTTACTTTTTTTCTTTTTAAGGTTACCACATCACTAATAATACATAGAATAGGAACAGTTGGAAATATGCGAAGAAATCTTAACTACGGAAAATTTAAAAAAAAAAAAAAAAAAGCCACCCGTAAAACTGTATTCTATCTCCCTAGACGTAAAAAAAGTAAGTCGGTATAAAGTCTTTCATTTTGAAGAGAGTTTATGTTAATTAACTTCTTTGAAATTCACTAAAGAGACAGTTAATTGGGGGATGTTAGTGTTATATATATA
>JADGJU010000395.1:0-10671 GCA_026937265.1 Coelomomyces lativittatus
TTAAAAAAAAAAAAAAAAAAAATGGATATAAAATCATCTCAGTTTCATTTTTTATTCATAGCTCTACCTTTCCCATCACTTCTCTGGTTTTCTTTCTTTTTTTTTTTTTGGGTGTTAAAGAAAAGGATGCGTAATGACACTCATCCCCTTTTAATACAAAGTTTACTTCATGAGAATCCTCCTTTCGATCCACCCTCTTCCTCTTTCTCATGCATAAACACTCCTTCTACCCATCAAAATGCTTCTACACACGTATTGCATGATGTGTTTGGAGGATTCACTAAGAAAGCGAGTACTCATGCAAGACCTCTTGATGTGGTCTCCCCTCTTTGTTGGAAACGGAATGGTGGAAGGAAAGATCAAAAATACACGTCACGGTCATGGACATCCTTCACTTCTAAACCTTGGTGGAAGATGTATTCCCATGGATGGAAGAAGAATGCATTCATCACGACACTGAAGGGTCCTCCTTCTTCAAACTTACTCAATTCCGGTTTTCTTCCAGCTTCGTACCTTTCTCCTCCTCCTCTTCATCTACTAGAAAATCATCAATTGCTTATGTCTTGGAACTGGAAACGCAAAGCTCAGCCAGGGTGGGGGTCGTCGCTCAACTTAAAAATAGAAGATCCACCTTTACTTTCTTTCTTCATGGGTGTCCCTGAACGCGTTTTGGATGCTTCGGGAATACGTGAATCGAAGAATGCAATGCAATACTTAGCTTGGAGTCAGAAAAATGTTTTGGCCATTGCATTGGATCAAAAGGTGAGGTGTATAGATAAGAAAGTGTGTTTTTTTTTTAAATAAAAGGGGAAAAGATGATGGCGAAGTAGCACGTAGAAAATGAAAAGAAATGATGTTTTCTCCATTCTTTAGGTGTGGGGTGGTGGTTAGAATTAACTTCCTGTATGTTTTCAATGAAAAATAATCAAAAAAACGAAAAAACAAAAACAAGAAAAAAGATAGAGAAAATAAAATTACGCTTTTTTTCAACAAACTTAAAGAGGTTTCATAGTAATAAGAAAAAAGATAAAAGATATAGAAAAATATGAATTCGAAATTTAAAACATTTAAAAAAAAAAAAAATTAAATTCGTGTTTGCATTTTTTTATTTTCTAAATTTTAAACAAGTCTAAAGTAATTTAAATTTATTCCACTCACCTTGATTTCTTCATGCTAAATAAAACTATAACTTTACTTTTTTAGGTCTACACATGGCTTGATGGATTAGTAGAGTGTATCCCTTTCTTACCCTTATCTTTATCTACCAGTACCACGATTTTCCCTACATCGGTGGCCTTTTCAAGGACAGGGACACATTTAGCCATCGGTACAAATCAAGGAGACGTGTATGTGTACGATCTTGAACATCAACATGTTCAACATCATTTTAGAAACCGTGGTCAAAAAACATGGGTCACTCATTTGGCATGGACTCATGCTTGGACATTGGCAGGAGGAGAAAGTGAAGGAAAAGATGATGATGATAAGGGAAAGGGGCATGTATGGTGTTGGGATACAAGACAAGCTAAACAGTCTCATACTTTCCCTATGTCTACTTCCTGTCAACAAGTAACTTGGGATGGATGGAATGAGAAATTGGCCGTGGTGACTTTGTCGTGTGTTTCGATTTTAGATGTACGTCATTTAAAAAAAAAAGTATGGAAGTATCCGGACTTACAAGGTCAGCATGTTACTTGGTCCCCTCATTGGATGAATGTATTGGCTTGTTCAAATGCGTTAGGTCAGTTAGATCTATGGGACATGCAAACTATGCATCACATGGCAGGGGCAGGAGCAGCAGCAGCAGCAGCACCTCTATCTTCTTGGTCTTCTTCGGTATCCAAGAAGAGTGGAGCCACCAATTATCCTCACCTTCCTACCACAACCACGTCCTGTTCATCCTATGTCCCTTCGACGTCCAAAGTATTTTTTGATCCACTCCGCGTACCTTCGTCTTCTTCGTCTTCTTCTTTCATTTATCAACTTCATTCCTCTCCGTGTCAATTAACCGTATATACCTTTCCTCTACTTCAAACGTATTGGAAGAGTCCACCCTTATCTACCCGAGCTCTAGTAGATGCATGTCTGCATCCTTCGGGTGACTATCTTGCTACCTTAACCCAGGACCATAATTTAAAATTTTGGAGACTTCAACCTAAACCTAAAGCAACCACCTTGTCTTCTTCTTCTCCTTCACCATTGCATCCTCCTGTCACTCCAACGCAACCCTTCCCAAACGCGGTCATGGAAAATGAAGGGTTAGACTTCACTTCCTTCTTGCATCAAGGTCCATGGATGAAGCATCCTACTTCGAAATGTAGACGTCGTAGGGGTGGTGGCGGTTGTCCTTCCTACCATTCTAGGTCACGAACCTCTTCTTCCAACTTGCTTCATCTAAAGCATCCATATCCTATCCGATGACGATTTCAAGAGATAGAGAGAGAATGGAAATCAATTTTTTTTTTTTTTTTTTTTTTTTTTTCATGAAGTCTCCCTCACAAGTAAATCGATAGAGAAGATATGGGTTGATTAGGTTTGAAGTTTGGTAAACTGAACTTAAAAATAAAAATAAAAAAAAAGGAAAATGATCAGTTTTAACATTTTTTTTACTTCTTTCATACTATGCATAGTTATCGTCTGTGGATGGATGGATGAGTAAATTAGATAGATCGAAACGTATTTATACGTTTTGAAAGAAAATCATAAAGTTCTTTCTATTTCTCATTCTCATTCTTCTTTTTCTAGATTTGACTTCTATTTTTATTCGTATTTTGGTATATGGGTATGGGATGTAGTTGGTATTCGGAAAGAGGGTAAATTCAAAAATATTCTACGATAAAGTCAAGTTCATTAGAAAAAATAATTTTTATTGTCTCTCTCTTTTATTTTTTCTTTTCCTCATCACACTTCACTTCATCTTTCAGTGTAAAATACATAATTTATCTCATTCTTGCTTTTAATTTGTATTGTTGAATTTTTCAAACCTTATATAGATATTCATTTCATGTTTTTGGTTTTATTTTTAGTCCCATACCTTAAACTTCACTTTTACTCTGTTACACTCCTTCATATCTTTTGTTAAAGAATTCTATTTGCAATGCCTCAAGTAGACTCCATTCCGTCCTCTTTCACTTCTTCTTCTTCTTCTTCTTCTACCCCTCTTACTACCACTCCTACTTCATCGGTGGTCCGAGTCTTTGATTCAGCTTTATCTTCCACTTCGTTTCCGTTGATCATAAAATACGTCTTGATGTTAGTTGACTTTTTAAATGAAGTCCTCAGTTTAGTTATACGACTGCACTTAGGTCATCCTCTTGAAGACCGGATCTTAGTCATGTTGGCATGGACGTTACTTTGTTTTCATCCATTTTCATTCTGGTGTCTTTGGGTCCCTTATTGGTTTCCTATCATGCAAGTTTCGACGCAATCACGTTCCAGTGATGATTTAACCGCTTTGTTTCAAGGAACCAAATTACTTAAATTAAATGCGAAACACGTGTCCGATACATTGAAACACTCCTTTACTTCTTCCAACCATGGCGGCTTTTACTTCTTCCTCTTCCTTTCCTTCTTCATCTTTTCTATCCTAGGAGGAGGAGGAGGAAGATTTAGTTTCTCGTTGACACCTCCCCCGCATTGGTTCCTGTGGAGTTTAGGAATGGTGGGAATGTGTGGAAGTCAAGCCCTCGCTCATCATGCGTCCATCTTACTCTCGTGGATCCTTCCTTCACCTGTACGTAGTCGTTGCATCACGGTATGGGTTCATTGGAAAGAAAAAGGGTATTTACAAAAAGGATGGAGAAAAGTAGAGGGTTGGATTCATGAACTAAGGTGGGTGGAAGACTGGGGGGTGGTTGCATTAAAAAACATGATTGAATTGTTGATTCCTCAATCTTTTGTATCCGTAGAAGACGAAGAGGTGTATTTAAGTTTATTGAGTTCTCATTTTGATACGTTTACTCCTACCGATATCTACATCTTTTCTTGGGTGGAAACTAAAGGAAAGTACACAATTTCGAAGTAAATTTGAGGTGAAGAAATCAAACGATTTAAAATTTTTGTATTTTTATTTCTTCATGCATTTTTAACTTCTTCTTCTTTTCTTTTTCTTTTCTTTTTCTTTTGTTTTGTTTGTTTGTGAATAAAGAAACAGTAGAAATTTGTACATAAGAATAACGATGAACAAACGTTGTAAGTGTAAAAGAGATTAATTTTTGTATCATTATGTTTATATCTATTTATATATGTATGTATATCCTCATGTAAATAGAAATAATAAAATTAAAAGAAAAAGAAAAAAAAAAAAAAAAAAAAAAAGATTAGGTGAGGATTATTAAAGTTTTACTTCTATAAACTTGTACAGGCGTAAATTTTTTAACTACTTTTCCGAACGTCAAGTACCAAATTTGGTATAACATTTCCCAAACTTTGAATGACACCGACCCTTTCAATATGAGGCTGCTATCTCTGCAACGTGGTTTGGATGAAAGTTTAGTCTCTATCGCAAATACGCCAAACGCTATTCAGAGTCCTTCAGATAGCGTTCAACCGTTAGATTCAAATATCGACATTACTTTAAAAGATTGGCCGGTCGTCCCTCCAAAACTTATACCGGATACTATTATTTCTAACATGGGTCCTATGTTTTTTTTCTGTAGTGTGACCGTGGTTTTTATTTCTGTACTGCAATTAATTGTAAGTGAAAAGGAATTGAAACTACGACATGCCATGGAGATGATGGGATTAAAACCATCTATTTATTGGTTGACTTTATTTCTTAATCAAAGTGTATTGGTCTTTATTGCAGCTTTGATGACTTGCATTTTAGGGTTGCTTTGTCAATTCACTGTCTTTACCCAAACTGATTTCTCAGTGACACTTCTATTGTTTTTCCTGTTTGGTTTGGCAATGGTGGCTTTCGGCTGTATGTAAAATTTCACATTCCTGGAACACATGAAGGCCTTTGTGCAAGGTTACAGACTTTGAAAAAAAATAAGTAACCCTTAGTGAATACAAATGATAAATTTCTTCATTTTAATTCTGTTTTCGTTCTTTCCGTATTGACTTGCTAACATAAATGACTTTACTTTTAATAATCCTTAAATACCCCCCTTCCCCCCCTTTTTATTTTCTTTCTAATGTCAACAATCCTAGTTTGTACGTCCAATTTATTTGTATTTTTATCACTGAAAGGCGTTATTTTTTAAAAGTCAAACTCATTTACTTAAACTATACCATTTTTCTTCTTCTTTCTTTTGTTTTTATGCTCTAAAACTTTATCCTTTCAATAAACTCTGGTGCATAAGTCATTACTGTTTTCTGTCGTACTACTCGAGCTGCGACCATGACCGGCATGCTGATGTTGATTTTTGGTTTAATGTTTGAATCTTTTGCTTTCTCGTCCAGCTTTATCGGCTATATTTTTTTCAGTAGCAGCACGAACCGTGCGTTTTATTTGGTGTTGATGCATTTGCCCTTTTTTAATTTCGGGAAATTTTTTTTGGACCTTTCCTTATTTACAACTGGTAAATTTGATCCGTTGACTCAAACATCTGTCGCAGGACCTGGGTTTCCGTTTTCAAACTTGTACAGTGATATACCGGCTTCCTATATTCCAAATTATGACAATGCAGTAGTGACAGTTCCTCAACCTTATGTCTCTTTTCTTTTATTTTTAATGAATATTGCCATCTATATTACTTTGACCTTGTACTTTGATCGTATCATTCCTGATGTTTATGGAAAACGCGATCCTATTTACTTTTTTCTTCTGCCTAGTTTTTGGTTCGGAAGTAAAAATGAAAATGCAGAATTGGATCAATTTATTAATTCCAATCAGCCCTTGGGTTCTAAGCCTGAGTTCCGTGAAGAAAATGAAGATGTGGATGTTGCGGCAGAAAGAAGGATTACATTTGACAAATGTATATATATGTTTTTTTTTTTTTTTTTTTTAAATTTTCAATTTACAAGTTTGACTTTCACTTGCTTACATGCTCTGCTTCATTCTCTATCTTTTTTTCTTTTTCTTCCTTTCTCAAAGCTATAAATAAGGCTGTCCGTATCGGCAACTTGCGAAAAGAGTACCATCGTTTTCCTTGTATAAATTGGAAAACGGACAAAGTTGCTGTCAAATCCCTCTGCTTGACTTTGGAGGAAGGAAAGTTGCTTGCATTACTAGGTCAAAATGGGGCAGGGAAATCCACCACCATGTCTTGTTTAAGTGGATTAACTCCCGCTACAGATGGAGATGCTTTAGTATATGGATATAGCATCCGAAAACATATGAATTCCATCCGAACTTTTTTAGGCATTTGCCCTCAACATGATATCTTATTCAATGAGATGACTGCAATGGAACATCTTCAATTATATGGTGGATTAAAAAATTTATCTCAAGCTGAAATATCTATAATTGCAGAAGAACGTCTAAAGGCGGTTAAATTGTGGAAGGTCAAGGACCAGTTTGCTGGAACCTATTCTGGAGGGTACTTTCACACTCTTTGATGCCTCTTTTTTTTTTTTTTTACTTGTTTTCATCAATCCTTAACACAAACTTTGGCCTTATTTTTTTCAAAAGTATTTTAACAAATTTCTTTTAATTCTTAAAATTCTTTTTCTGTGGTCGTCTGCCTAATTGTTTGTTTTTTAGTATGAAAAGGAGATTGAGCGTTGTTATTTCTACAATCGGTGACCCCAAAATTATATTTTTAGATGAGCCTGTGCGTTTTTACTGTCCTTTTTTAAGCATGGAAAATTTCTTTAAGGATATCTCTTCCCCTCTTTTTTATTAACTTTATCCTTTTTCTTATTTATTTATTTATTTATATTCTTTTTTGTGCTCTAAAATGAATTGAAATAACGAACTAAACTGCAACTTTTTTTTTTTAAACTTTCTAGACCACAGGTATGGATCCTGTAAACCGTAGACATGTTTGGACCTTTTTAGAAAGATTTAAAGAAAACCGAATCATGGTTCTTACTACACATTCTATGGAAGAGGCAGATGTATTAGGAGATCAGATTGCTGTAATGGCGCGTGGTAAACTTCGCGCCCTAGGTTCTGGAGTAACCTTAAAATCGCGTTATGGTGAAGGCTATAAAATTGGATTAACGATTCTTCCTGTGAATATTGAGAAGGGGAAAATGTGTATTGCTCAAATAGTTCCTGAAGCAGTTTTAGAAGATGACTCTGCAGGTTCCTTAATTTATCGCGTACCTCCCACATTTCTGAACAAGGTCCCTGCCTTGGTTAGATTTTTGGAATCAAATAGTGGTAAAAGTTTATTTGAATCATGGGGACTCTCTCAAACTTCCCTAGAAGAAGTGTTTTTGCGTCTTATTCGTGACGCACCAAAATAAAAAAGGATTTTTTTTCACCTTTTTTTTTTCTTTAATTTTTTCCTTCTTTTCAAATTTTTACATTTTTCTTTTTCTTTTTCTTTTTCTTTTTAGTTTTTTTTTTTTTTTATAAAATAAGATTTAAATTTGTATACTTGCGTTTTATTTAAGTACCTTTTTCTAAAATTACCTTTTTAACCGAATTCGTTTTAAATATTTGTGGCTTATAAATAGTTCGTTATTTTATTTTGTTTTTCCTTTGTCGCATACAAAAATCATTTATGCCACATCATTCAATCATCTTAGTAAATCATAAATACTAATAAAACCTTATAAGAGAATTAAAAAAGAAAATTTTTATGTAGAGAGGAAAATTGGGGATGAAAAATTACTGTACATCTTATGCGTGAACTTAATTTTTTGAAATTAATTTTAGGATGATAAATAAAATAAAAAGGAATTAAAAATTTAAAAAAGACATACTCATGAGTGTAAAAAAATTGACTTAAAGGAAGAACTGCTCGGCTTTCGTTTGATATTTCCAAAGAAAAGGATTTTTTTTTTTTTTTTTTTTTTTAAATATTAAGAAGAAGGCAAAATTACAGTAAAATGAGGAAAAAAAGAGAAAGGGTAATTCTACGAAATTCAAAGTTCAAATATCAAAAAGTATGGTACCGAAATCTGTAGTGTTCGGATTAGCGATGACAAAATCATTTATGAATGAATCAGATTGAACAGGGACAATTCCCATTTTTGTAGTTGGAGGATTTAAACCTAAAAACGAGGTTTTAGAAAAATAAAAATAAAAAAGAAGGGTGAGAATTATAGGAAAAGGGTAAATGAAAAGACGGCAATTGCAAAAGTAGGACGAGGAAGTCGAATTTTTTAAAGTGAAAAACATGCGATTTCCAATCTTTTTTTATTTTTTATTTTTATTAAAGTGTTAAAGAATAAAAAAGAAAATTGAATTTATTTACTAGTCCAAGGATCCGAGGCGACGTCCAAAGAATACCCTGTTCTTAGCGCGTTTTTTTGAGAGAAAATACGCATGATCATTCGAGTGGTAGGAGTATTAGGGGTGTAAAACAAAGTGATGCAGGGAGAATCAGCAACGAGTCCTTGGCACCTAGTAAACCCGTTAAGAGGATAAGAATATGGACTTTTTAATTCAATGGATTGACGAGCATCGTAAAACTTTTGTAGGATTAATAAAAGCAACACGAATAATATAGGAGAGATGATGGTTTGGGCAAGCACGGATTTTCGATAACGAAACTACTTGGAAAAAAAGAAAGAGAAGGAAAAAAGAAAAGTTACATTGAATAAAATTAGAAGAAGAAATACGAATAAAAACAAATATTTCGTATGAAAATTTAGTTACATTTAGAATAAAATTCCGTTTAAGCATTATGAACATTTGATTGAGGTAAACGGATTTAGAATGTAACTCCAGCCCCATGAATTTGCTTGCTAAATTGTGATTCCATCCAGGCCCAAATAGGGATTTAGAATGCGATCCTTTTCTTTTCGGCATTGATCTTATACAAGGTGAAGAAATTTAGCTAAAAAAATGGAAGCCTGGAATAGAATAGATGCGTCAAAATCCGGACAAGCTATGGTTCGCGTCGTTCCAAAGAGTTGTTACAAACTATTCGAGAAGACAGCGAAAAAGAAGAAGAAAAAAATCAATGTCAATGTAAAAGTTGAAGGTAAAACGAAAATGGTAACCAAAAAAAGAAGAAAAAGAAAAGAAAAGCCCTTTTATCTTTCCTTAAAAAATTAAAAACTTTTGCTGGATATCTTTGTCCTTGTATCTACCTACTTTACAAATACCAATAATGAAAATAATTAAGAACAATCTTAATTATCTCTTGAATTTTGACAATTTCCGGTGGTGAAATTTAAAATTTTTAAAGTTTAAAAGAAAAAAAGAAAATCCAAATTGAAAAGAAAAATGACCTTATTTATCTTATTTTTGCCCAACCAACCACCACTTTCCTCACAGCTTCATTTCTTTTCTTTCCAAGTTTGAAGAAATATTATATTATTATTGAAAAAAAGAAAAAGAAAAAGAAAAAGAAAAAGAAAAAATTGGGTTTCTCTCCAATTCATTAAATCCGCCCTCTGAACAATGTTGATAATGAATTTGGCAACGCTTTGCTCTTAAAATTTATTCCCATTTTACTTTGAGTTTTTTTTTCCTTTTCTTTTTCTTTTATTAATCTACTACTGGTATACTTTAGAAGTCTTTCTCTCCACTATAAAAAAAAAAATAATAATAATAATAATAATTCATCTAACAATCTGTACTTTCCGGATGGTGTTTCTTCAAAAAGGAAAGAAAATCTAAATGAACTTTCAACTTCCATATTTCACCAGGTCTCTCTTAACTTGATGCATACTGTTTAAATTGATCATGTATATAGATAAATATACGAAAAAGTAAAAAATCAAGGATCCCCAAACTAAAAAATGTACTTATGATTCTAAATTACATAAAAGATGGTTTTATTAAAACATTTATACTTTTCATAATGGATTCACTCATTTTTTAGAAGAAAATTTTAATACATTTGAATAAAAGAAAAAGAAATTAAAAATTAAAAAGATACAAAAAGGTACTTAACAAAGAAAATCTTAAAAACAATTTCCCAAAAAAAAAAAAAAAAAAATAAGAAGAGGGGCGAAAAGGAGGCTAAAAACGAGAAAGCTAAAACAGCAAAGAAAAAGAAAAAAAAACAATGAAGTTTAAATAACTTCCACTCAGTGCACAAATAAATAAGAAACATTATGATTGAGAATATCTAAATCCACTTATTCCTGGTCACTTTCAGATAAAAAATCCATGCTTTCTTCTTCTTTCCAATGAACGTCTTGAAAAGAAAATGGAATATCCATTTTTTCACGCTCCTAAGTGTGGAAAGTATAAATAAATAATTTTAAAAAAAAAAAATCTTTAATGAAAAGCGAAAGCTTAAATTCAAAGTCTTTAGAAAACAACTTTCTACTTATTGCACGTTTTCATTTAAATCATTTTAACACATAAAAGATTCTATATATATATGAGGTTTAAAAAAAAAGTCTTACCTGTTTAATCCAAAGTTTCCAATCATCCCATTCACATTTCGATTTAAATGCAAATCCAAAACATAAGCTAGGATCTAAAGATAGAAATGGCAAACATAAAACTTCATTAGAGTGAATGGTTTCGAAATTCGTCGATAAACAGGGTTGAGTCATATGCGGGTCCAGTACCAATAGTGTATCTCTAAAATATCCAACGAGATATAAGGCTGAAGAAGGACGACCACTAGAATACCCCCCCCCAAAAAA
>JADGJU010000396.1:0-10663 GCA_026937265.1 Coelomomyces lativittatus
TAAAATCCAGTATGCATATATATGTTGTTTTTTTTTTGTCTATGTTTTTTTTTTTGGCCACATTTAAGGAACCGAAACTTAGTTTCTTACCTGTTACTTCTTCTTAACATACTTTGACTTTAATCGTTTTTTTTTTCATTAAAGCTTAAATTAAAAAATTCACGTCCCTTTCTTTCCTTTTTATTTACTAATTTTATTATATGTAGCGTATTCTCAAACGCACAACAGAAAAAGAAAAGTTCCAGAGGCATTTAGGCATTTATCAGCTGAACCTGTAAAGGTAAGAAAAACGGATGAGGAACATACCCATTCATCTGTTGGAACTTCGAGTAGAATTTCTAGTTCTCAAACTGGTCCATCGCCTTCTCCTCCTCGAACATCGACTAGCGTCAAAACTTCAAAACATATTCCATCTTATAAAGATCCTCATGAATTTAGAACACTATCTAATGGCTCGGGAACTGTTGCTGAGATGGATGATATTGCACCATTAGATCTTTCCACTACCGAAAGACCATTAGATCTTTCTATTAAAAAGTCATCCGGTAGTAGCCAATAAAGGTTTCTTATCTCTCAAATTCTTTTTTGAAGGCATTTTTTAAAGTTTATGTCGCTTTCTAACATATGCATCACCCCTTCTCCATTTCCAATAAAGCAGCTAATAAAATTTCCGTTTGTTCATTGAGAATAAAACCTTTCTATTGCTCCAAAAAAAAAAAAAAAAAAGAAGTACTATTGTTGTCCTAAATTTGTTGGAGAAGCTGAATCCTTTTGTGGCGTTTGATAAGAGTAATGCGTATACTTTGATTTAAAGGGCATCGAGGTGGTCGCCGTAGCAGTGGCAGTAGCAGTAGTAGTGGAACTAGGCAATCCAAGTCCAAAAGTTTGACGAGATGGGTGAGTGGAACAAGCCCCGTGACTTGGACTTCGAACATTCGGAGAAGTGGAAGTGGAAGCGGACGTGGACGTAGAACTTGGTAGAGTCGTTGTACCAGGGAACGTCGGTCGCATCCCATACATAGAAGCGGGGTTATTAATGCAGAACCCTTGTGATGGAGAGTACAACGAGGTAGTAGGGGTGGTGGTCGCGGTACTACCACTACCACTACTCGCACTTGAAAAATTCATCCCACTTCCACTTCCACTTCCTCCCCCTTTACCCATTGGAAATGTCGAGGGAGGAGTGGGTAAAAGCACAGGACGATTGGTTCTGACCGAAGAAGGTGGAGTGGAAGTCATATTATAGCTTCCCGCTAGTGGGGGGGGAGGATAAGGCATTTGGTTGGAGGAACTTGGAGACACGTGTCCTATCTCTTCCTGATGCATGAAATTGGATGGGTGTTGTCGAGATTGAGTTGGATAAGCTAAAAGGGTTGCAGTAGGAGACATAGAAGGCGAGGTAGTATAGCTGTTGGAAACCGTACCAAGCTTAAAGTTGGAATGGGTGTTTAATTCAGGACTGGTCAATGTCACCATGGTTGGGCAAGTAGGATGAGCAAGTGGTGAAGGCATAGGGGTCGAAGTAAAAGGCATGGATGATGTGGAAGGTGCATTGGACAATGCTACCATCATTGGAATACCATTGATAGAATTAGGTAAGAACGAAGGGGGAGACGGGGTTCCGCTTTCTCCTCCCCTTCCATTTAGCATTGGATTTTGAATCGAAAAACTGGAAGGAAATAAATGACTGTTTAAAAGATAAGAGTGAGGTGAAGAATGATACGTGGAAACAGGACTAATTTTCGCCATCTCTTTTGTCGTAGTATCTTGCTGCTGTGGTGGATACGTATCTACATTCTTTATGGAAGAAGAAACATTCATGACATTGGGAGAAATGCCATGATCTTGACGGAGAAATCTTAAAGGGGTTGTGGAACCTGAAAATCCACTACCACTTCTAGCTTCATTGATGGTTAAGGGAGATACTTTTAAAGGTTGGTTCCGAAGATGAGAAGGTGAAGCAAAATGGTAAGAGTCTTGAGGTCGGGTTCGATGAGGGGAGGTGAAGCTTTGGATTGGAGGAGAAGCCTCTTGATACACATGACCCATGGGGTCACCCTCTACACATGAAAGGTCATTCCCAAGGCACTGTTTGGAACCCAGTGAATGAAATGGATGATTTGCTGCTCCTCCATAAGCATGGCCCATCTTTTTTTGTGAATGGATGGGTTTTTGAACTGAAGGAGAACTCAACGCCAAAGAAGAAGAATGGAAGTCAGGATCTCCAGGGACAGGGCGCCAAGGAGATTTTCCAGGAAATAGAAAGCCGGGTTGTTGAGCTAAAGGTAGGGGTAATGGGTTCAAAGGTGTTGCTTCGATGGTGGTGGGGAAGTCTCTAAGTGAAGGAAAATCCTGACTTGAAGCAACCGAAGGAGTCAAGTGTGAAAACATGGGAGCACAAGTATCACCTGTCCTAGTCCCCGAGGAGCCAAAGGCTTTTTCATAGGGGGAGGATGTTTGAATTAAAGGTGAGTAACGTTGAATAGGACATGGATGCATATGCACGTTAGACTTTTCTGTACTTGCCGTTTGAAAGTTAGAGGATCCTAAAATGGATTCTCCAGCAGTATAGGGAAGGTCGGTAGTCTTTGAAATAGGGAGCCTGTCTGAATCACTTAAAAATGAGTGTACTCGCTCTCTAGTGTGAAGTGGAGAAACCCAAGCGTGTGTGTTTAGCCATGGATATTCTTTTGCGTTACCAGTAGGGGACTCAGTTGTAGACGTGGCAATTGCAGGTGGTATCACTTCCGATGGTTCTGATAAAAATCCGAGCATGGTATCTACAGCACAATTCTCTGAACGATTGGGATGAGTCATTTTAAGATCACAAAGTTGGATTCCATTGAACGCAGCATTTAAGGACCAAGAAGGCGAGGATGATTTGTTCTTCGAATCGGTTAAAGATGAAGATCTCCCAGGGTTCATCGTCGATCTATTGATCATAGATGTAGAGGGGAACGTTCGAGACCTCATATGTGCTACGTTCGTTATCTCTTCCTTTACTGCTGAATCAAATGAGTCAATGATCGCCTTAGTCATTTTTTTATCAAGATCAACAGCTGGGCTTTCATTTTTTTGAAAATTTATAGTAGAAGCGTCATTTGTACTGAGTTCTTCGAACTCTGTTCTTTTTTCTTGAAGGTTGGTCTCATGTATGGACGGTAAGGTTGAGTCATTAGTTAACAAAGGGTCGATGTTTTCCGTAGCTTGAGTTAAAGTTATTTTTTTTTCTAGATCTTCCTTAAAAAGTGCAGATGGAATAACGGATGATTTTGAAAGTTTGAGTAAGTCATTTTTTGTGTACCTCCGAATGCCGTTACCATTGGGAGGAGAATCTAAAATAGGGTTGAGACTACTATCACTATTCCGATTTCGAATTTCAGAGGATTCTGCTGGAGCCGCTGCCGGTGCTGCAGCTGCTAGAGTTATTGGATTATTACAAAAGTAGTGATTAAGGTCAGTAAAATAATTAAAAATTCAGCATGGGTATGGAGAACGAATAAAGGAACGCCACGTTACTATGATTTTCTTTTTTCTTTTTTAGCATCCAAAAAAAAAAAAAACTAGAAATGAAAATAAATCCTTATCAGCCTATTTTTATCATTAAATGAAATGAAGAGAGTGTACTATTAATAATAATAATAAAAAGTGACTTCCTTCTAAATTCATAAAATTTAAGCGTGGGAATTTCTGAACCCTTAAGGAGTGGGAGAAAAAAAAAAAAGGGGGCGGGTGTATGAAGTTGTCAAGCGCCACTTTCCAATTTAGGAAATTTGCGCACTTTTAATCCTTAATTTGTTTTTTCTTTTTTTTTTTTCAGCATTTAAATGTAAAAAAAGCTGTTACGGATGCAATCAAAAGGTGAAAAATGGAAATGAAATGAGATTAAAAGAAAGAGCTTCAAAGACATATGTATTCCATAGGAATGTATGTTTAAGCTGTATGAATATGTTTAGAACATTTCATTACTAATAAAAATTTACGAGATTAAAAAAAAATAAAATGAAATAAAAATAAAGATGAAGGAATATACCTGGCACATTAGAGTGTCTATGATACTCTTCCATGACTTTTAGAGGAAAAGATGTGAAATTAAAAGGATCTAACCCATCTTTATTCACGAGTAAGGAAGGATCCTGAATAGGGCTGTTGAAAAAGACTTTGTTTTTTGAATCATTTATGGGTTGCGCTCCATTTTGTTCAAGTAAAATAGGAGACGGACAAAGAGAAAGATTGTTGGACATGTCTAAAGGATTCAAGTTCATCAATGAATGAGAGAATTGGTTAAGTTTTTCTAAATCCCGGGGAAAATCTTCAAAAAAAGAAGGAGGAGTACTAGATGTCATTGAAGATAGAACCATTTAACAACAAAAATAAATAAATAAATAAATAAAAACGAAGAATTTAAACGATTTCAAATGAATCTAAATTAACTTTATAAAGTTAAAAATAAAATTTAAATTAAATCACAACGAAAGACAAAAAATTAGGTACTGAGGAAAAAAAAAAGGTGAAAATCAAATCAAACAAAACAAGTATTTGTTGTATGCAGAAAAAGCAGCATTTAAACAGCAAAGTATTAAAATAAAATTTAAAAAATCCTGAGTATTAACTAAATCACCTTAAAGGTAAGAAAAGGTGATTTCTATATATTTATATTTGACTTAAGTTCTTTTTTTCCATGTTTTTCGCGTTTTTCATTATTGGAATTTTTACAAGAGTCATCGTTATAAATAAATAAATACATTTTAATTCGTTCTTTGTTTATGAATCCAAATTCAAAGTCTAAAAGAATAAACTAACGAAAATTTTGATGAATATTTTCAAACTTGCTTTTTCTCTATTAAAAAAGTAGCCTTTAAATTTTGAAAAAATTAAGTTTAAGGTAAAAGAAAATTCAATTTATAAAGAAAATGAAGGAAATGCCAATTGCTGGAAAAAGTACGTTATTTATCCCCTAATTTGGCAGGTACTCTGTTTTACCAAAATTAAATCTTTTATGTTTTCCTTTTTTTCTTTCATTTAATTATATTTTTTCCTTTATTCCAAGTATTAAATGGATGGAATACGTTTAAAAAATCAATTAATTAAAGTGAGGAAGCTCTTTAAAATATTACTTGACACTTCTTTGTTTACTATCATCAAATGTGCACTCAGAACTACCTTCATATCCTGTAGAATTTGTTTAATTTGTAAAGTGGCTACGATATTGAAGGAGAGGAAGAATAAAATGATAAGTTCTCTCAGAAAAAATTTATTGGAATGTGCATACGAAGTAGAAACAATGAATATAAAGAAGAATGTGTTGTCAACAGACTGTTATTGTATTTCATTTTATTTTACCTATTTCCTTTCGTTTTTATTTAACCGGGGATGAACACCTGACCTGGAAACTTTTTTCACGTATTAATTAATTTTCTTTTTTTTTTTTTACTCTTTTAACTTCATTCCCTTTTTTTATTAATGTAATAAATAAAAAAGGATATCTATATCTAAAAGCGATAAAAAAAAAATTCATTGATTCTTTATATTTTACAGATAGATATTCGCTCCATATTTTCATTTACTAGAAACTAGGTACATATATTATCTTAAGTTGTTTTTATTTCCTAAAATAAAATGAAAATAATTTTAATTTATATATGCAAATAAGCTATAGTAATAAATAAAGAAAAAAAAAAAGAAAAGAAAGAAAAGCAGAAGAAATACATATAGGTATAGATAGATATTTCAAGGACTAGTAGGAGAAGATGCCAACGAAATACGTTTAGAAGGTAATTCTAATTCCAATTTTTCTAAAGGAGGAAGAGTAGGTGGATTTGTAGAAGAAGAAGGAGGAGGGGGAAAAGAAACCGCAGTTGTGTTTGTGGTTGAATGCCAGGATGGATTCCATTCAGTTTGAAACATGATGTCCATTTCACTTTGTAATTCATTTACATAGGAGTCTAAAGGTAAATCATTGTCATCGGTACCAAAAGGATTTTCTATTTCTGTCCCTATCATATCTACCCCAATATAAGTAAAAGTCGCCAATGCTGTAATCAAAATTGAATATGCTTTAAACAAAGGATGTAATTGTAAAGGTAATACAAACAGATACAAATACACAGATTGTTTTAAATGAATATTATACGCTTTGGGGATAGGACTATATGCCATTCCGAAAAATTAAGAAAAAAATAGAAAGCATGGTTGCCAACAAGAGATGGATAAGTATAAATAGGTGTAGTTTTAAATTTAGAATGCTTCCATCCATTAAGCTAGGGTTTTAGAAATGCAAAATTGAAGTTTAACCCAATTATTTTAAAAAAAAAAAAAAAAAAAAAAAAAGACACCACGTACGTACGTATATAAAATTCGCTCTAATGAAGCCAAACACTCTGAAATAGAATTCAATAAGAGGATACACGTACTTAATTGGGGTGTATCTAGGCGTTCTAGTTTATTCATACTTAATAAATAACTATTCAACAAGTATACAAAATACTGAGGTAAAAACGGTGTTTCTTGTGGAAATGTATAAAGTACATCCAAGGGGTTTGAAATGGGTAATAATTTCATGTACTCTTCACGAAGTTGACCCTCTGCATTCACTAAACCAAATTCTCCTCGAACTCGATTTTTTAATGAAACGCTATTATCGGATCAATTTTTTTTTTTTTTTTAATTTGGTTTTCGTTTTTTTTATTGCAATAAAAATTCCTTTTTTCAATCGTCTTTGCAGTGCTTTATTTCTTTTTATAATGATAAAAAGTCATGTCCCGGTACCTTTTTTTTTCTATTCCCTTTTCCTTTTTTTACAAATAAAATAAGTTCGTTTTATTATATCATTCATCTTTTAGTATACACATGGGGAACCTACATCGTCCTTACCACTTACTTTATTTCGTTTTTATTCAACATAATTTTTAACTAGTTTGTCGTAAGCAAATACGTAAAGGAGGATATCACCCTATCTATCTCTAGAGACTACATTTACCCTGATCCAGTTTATTCTTTCTTTTTCTTTTTTTTCTACTGTAATCTATATCCTTCTCTTTTAAATTCTTTATTCTTGCAAACCTCACTTTCAAAAAATGTTCTTTGTTTTCCTTATATCACCTTTTCACAAATAACATTTCAACTTATGAAAAATGTAAATGTAGAAAATAATAATAATAACGAGATGAAAGATAGATAGGAAAAAAAGAAAAGAGAATTGTATATTTTTCTTGTTTATTAGTAGAATATATAAATTATACAGCAAATTCATTAACTTAATCTATTTTTTGCAATAAAAAAAATGAAAAATTCAAAACTTTCTTTTCTTATTGTTGTGATCATTCATATTATTTTTTAGTTTTGTTTATACTATTTTGGAGTATTGTTCTTTTTTTCTATTTTAATGGGTTTGAAACAGAATAAAAAGGTGAGGACAGCAAGTTTCAATGAAGATTAAGTCCAATACGTACTATGCCTCTCCCCTTATACACATCTTTTTTTTCCTTTGGTTTACATTTTTATTATTGCTGAAAATAAACAGAGATGAAGACGGTATGGAAATAATAAAAGTCTACACGAGATTTATATTTCTCACTTTAAATCCAAAACCTAGTTCTGAAACAGAAAAAGAAAAAATTTGTAAAAGTAGAAGAAAGGGAGGGGGAGGGGAAAAGATAAGGGGAGAATAAATGAAAGAACGTTTGATTATAATTTATCCTTGTTTTTATGTATATATATTAATGAAAGAAGGAATTTTAATTAATAAAAAAAAAGAAAATCGTTGACCAAAAAAACGATTTTTATTTTAATTTCATTTTATTCTTCTTTCGATGTCTAGAAAATGATTAAGTAACACCTACTATACCAAATATTTAGAACAGTGAAGTCTCTTTCTTATATTTAGATAAAGAAAGATGGACCTTATGGATGTTAAAAAAATAAATAAATAATAAAAAAGTAGGGTTGTGATGGATGAAAAGTTAAAATGAAAGATGATTTATCCGATTTAGGGTTAAAAAAAGAGTTTTTTTTTTTTTTTTTTTTTTTTCAAAAAATTAAAAATGGAGTGAGTAATAATCTTGAACTTTGAAGAGAAAAAAAAAAATCAAACGAAAGAAAGTAATCATTTCGTTGTTTCGTGCACGTTTTTAAGGTGTTCTGAAGTAACCAAATGTCGTTTTAGTCTAGGTATATTTTGAATTTCAATATATGGACACCATGGACAACGCAATGGTAACTTAAGCAATGTTTCTAATGAAGCTTGAGATGGAAATTCCATTCGAAGTTGTTGTAAGGTCACTAAAAATGGAGTGGTAAATGAATTCCAGTGGCTCTTTTTTTTTAAGCCCGGACCCATAAAATCTTTGGATAGAATGTGGTAATGTAAAGGGAACATGGAAGGAGAGGCATGAAAGCCTTGGAGAAAGCCCAAATCAAGTAAACTTGGATCTTGATGAATCAGGCTACCATAAATATAGATGAGTAGTTGGATTTAATGTTCAGAGAGGACGTCCATATTATTCTTCATTCTTTAACCGTTTTTTTTTTTTTTTTTAAATAAACAAACAAAATAAAAAATGAATTCCAAAAAAATACATAACACTAATCAGGTAACATATACCTTTGAATTAAAGTTTCAGCAGCGTTAGTAAACAATGCATCATAATAAGTGAAATCACGTTGAATATCTAGGTAGGATTTTAATGTGGATGAAGAATGGCGTGGCAAAATTAAGTAATGTACTTTAGACTTTGGGTATTTATCTTTGACCACAACATACTTTTCTGTGTAACTAAACACTTCACCATTTTTCAAAAAGTTTTGAGGTGAAACGAGATAAGGATCGAAGGCATGTCTCCAAGATGGTCGTTGGTAATAAATAAGTGGTTTATTTCCTTGCATAAATATAAGGTGAAATTCTTTTTAATTCTTAAATAGTAGAAAAATAAAAACAAAAGAAGAAAAAAAAAAAAGGAAAAAAAGGTCACTAAAAAAAAAAAAAAAAAAAAAAAAAAGAATTAGATAGTAGGAGTTGGGATAATGAATAAAAGGAATAAAAGAAAAAAAGGATTCCTTGAATACTTATGAATAGTTAGTTTATTTACTTTTTAAGCTCTAACATTAAAAATACGCACATGATAACAAAAGACGTGACCACACACGAGGGAAATGGGATTGCTATAGTTGTCCATACATATAGGACACGTCATTTTGCTTGAAGAGGTAGAAGTGATTGATGATAACGAAATAACTGGTGAAGAAGAAGAAGGTGGTGGAGAAGACATTTCATTTGGCCTAAGTGAATTATGGGAAGGTATGGAAGCATTGACGTGGATAGATAGAGGTGGTCTTTGATCAACTAAACGATGCAGTCAGTATAAACAATAACAAAAAGAAGAAAAGAACTTGTTAGATAAAAAAAAAATGAAGAAAATTAAAGAAACCGAGAAAAAAAAAGGAAAAAAAAAGAACAGAAAAAAGAAAAAAGATTTTGATAATTCAGCAAAGTAGTATTAAAAACAAAAAAAAGGGGGGATATAAATAAGAAAAATTTAAGAAAAAGTGAACCATCAGGATGTAGATGTTGTAACGGATAATTTTGAAAAGGAGGTATGAAACTGGAAGAGAAGTAATGAGGGAAAACGACAGGTGAAAATCTGGGAGGATGTGGAGGCAAGTTGACGTTGATTATTTGAATATCATCATCTTCTAAATCTGGTGAAAGGGTGGACAAAGATTGCGAAGATGTGCTTAAAGAGCTTAAAGGATGTGAATGGGTTTCTACTATGTAAATAAAAATTTTAAAAAATGGAATCAATGAATGTAGTAGAATTAGTAGAAAAGTTTTAGTAAAAATGCTGACTGAAATGTCATCATAGTTTGCAACAATCGAAATGAATTCTAAAACGCTGACGAAGCCAAACAATAAAAGTGGAAAAGATACCTGAAGATATGACTGAGGAGGGATGTTCATTTTGTTGGTTTGAGGAAATAATTTCTTCATCTGAAGAACTATCTTCAATGTATACGACATCTTCGGGAGAAGAAGATAATTGTAAAGAAGTAGGAGAGGTGGTAGAAGAATTGGATGAAAGGGAAGAAAGATTTGAAGTTAAAATTGATGAAGTTGGCTGTGTTCTTTCTTTCGAGAGACGTTTTGATTGTTCTAATTTCATAAAGGAAGAAAAGAAAAATAAATTTAAGTTTTTTTTTTTTTTTTTTTTATGATTTTAGAATAAAGAAAAAACAGACTGATAAGCTAACATAAACAAAAGTTACGTTATGATAAAAACAGAATTTTGGTTTGAAGTTTAAGAAAAGAATTTCTGTTAAATTTGGATAAAGAAGTTTAATTTTAATTTTAAACTTATTTACAAAACAACAAACAAAAGGAGAAAAGATAGAAGTTTAATTTTTTTCTTTATTTATAATAATTAAAATAAAAATAATTATTTAAATTCGAGTTACTCTTCGTCTGCCCTCAGCATTATGAAATGCTAAGTTCGTTTATATATTTTTTAAATGCATGTTGACGTGATTATCAAAAGGAAACACTTTCTTTCAGTTGGGAGGATTTAGAATCATTAACATCTCCTAGCAATAAGAAAAATTCTCTGTCAAAACAAGTTAAAGAAAGCAGTCCTTCGTTTTGTTGTATCAAAAAAAAAAAAAAAAAAAAAAG
>JADGJU010000397.1:0-10655 GCA_026937265.1 Coelomomyces lativittatus
AAAAAAAAAAAAAAAAAAAAAAAAAAGACAAAACCATGAAAAATACACTACCATTTCGATCGTATTTTCGGACAATAATTTTAATCTATTTCACATGTAGAAAGAAAATTAGAGTTTCAATGAAGGAGAATGAAACAATCGAATGCGAAGTGACGAAAAAGAAAGAAAAGGAAAAGACCAGTTAATCTCACAATCACCATCCATTATTAGTATTTAAGCAAACAAAAAAGAAAAGAGCAATGAAGCCATGCGTACTAAATTAGGTGGAATATTATATCCGAAACTACACAAGGCTCGAGATAGTTCGTTAGAGTCGATTGTACCACTGCGATCCGCATCAAATCCTTGAAAAGTACGATTCCATTCATTAAGAAAATTCCAAAGAGAACAAAACTCGTCGAAAGAAATTGTTCCGGAATGGTCGAAATCAAACATATTCATCTAGGTCCACGACAGAATTAAAAAAAAAGGTTTTAAAAAAAAAAAAAAAAAAAAAAAGAAGGGACAAGATGAATGAAAAAAAAAGTAAACGAATTTAATTAAGTAAGCAGCATCGTCAAGCAATTCACAATACCAAAATGAGTCTATTTTCTTTTTCTTTTTCGTTTTCTTTTTTTTCGTCTACCTTTTAATTCTGCGGTTTACTAAGAGCACTCACAGTTTAATTAATTGCAAAATTTAAAATCAGATTGAAATACCCACCATTAATCTGCAAGTTTCTTCATTAAACATTTTGTACCCAAAATCATATAATGCGCGATGAAGCTCATAACAGTTAATATGTCCATTTTTATCGCTATCCACTTCACGAAACTTGGTCCTAGATTAGATTTAAAAAAAAAAAAAAAGGTGTGAAAATAAAAAAGAAGTAGTAGTAGGAGTAACAGTTGTTAAATTTACGAAGTAAGGAGTAAAATATAAAGTAAAGTGTAAATTTAAGAGTGAAAACGTAAACTCTTCACTTAGAAGTACTAACGTAAATGATGACGTACAGAAGTGCATTACTTTGTTGATTCGGATTTTGCACTGAATTGGAACCCCCGTAATAGGTCATACTTTTTGATTCCACGATAGTAATAGTATTCTTTGAGTTTAAATGAAAAATAAATAATATATAGAGGTGAAGTTTAGTTAGCCAAAAAAAAAAAAAAGGTGTCTTTTTTTTTCTTTCTTTTTTTTAAATCAAAACAAATGCGGATAATACTGAGAATTAAAAGTAAATTAAGAGTGGTTAAAGTAAAGTGTTGTTGAGTAGTGTAATAAAAAGTGCTAAAAATTTTTCAAGTCGAAAAGAAAGAGACGAAAGAGAGTGTTTGAGTAATTGAGAAAGAATGGAAAAATAGCTTTCAAGCTATAAAAACCCCGGTCTTTATTTCTATTTTTATAATAAACATTTAACCTTTTGACCATAAATACCATCGCATTGCATTCCTTTTTTTTTTTTTTTTTTTTCCAATTTCCCCTGTAAATACCTTTTTTTTTTTTTTTTTTTTTTTTTTAGTTTTTTTTTTTAACTTTGTTTCTATTTTGCATTGGGGGTATCTACATTTTATAAACACTTCAAATGGCTAGTTATTACTTCTTTTTACATTTGTACTCGAATTAAAAAAAAAAAAAAAAAAAAAAAATTAAAGTAATAGACAGTTAATACGAATTTTGTTTACAAACAACAAATAACTGAATTTTAAAAGAGCAAATCTCAATTCAAAAGTTAAAAATAATTTGGTCGAATCAGTTTTTCAGTTTAAAATAGATTCATTTTTATTTTTTTTTATAAAGTTCATCGTAAACGAGTGGTGAAACTGTGCTTTTGTTTTCTAAAGTATTCAGCTTCTTTATCCAAAAATAATTGAATTTAAGAAATACATTTATCAAAGACAATCACGAAATGGATAAATACAAGTCTTTGATTGTATTGCTTGGGTAGAATAAATATGAACTTTAAAAAAAATGAGTCAAAAATTCGATACAGACTTTACATTCCATAGAAATTGAATAAAATTAAATAAAAGTGTTTATTTACTGTGTGTGCGTGTGTGTGCAAAGTTGAAAGCGAACACATCCAGAAATGTTTACGTTTTTTGACTTATTTTGTCTGCATTTTTTCACTTTTAGCTTTTTTTTTTTAAAGTTCCATTTCAATACGAAAAAAAGAGAACATAAAAAGGATGGGAAAAAAACCTCATTTTCTTTTATTTTTTCCCACAAGGAAAACAAGTAAGGTGAAAAGTGTTGGCTAATTTACTTTGATTTTATCATAGTGGTTTCTATGTAAAAAGAAGAGATAAAGAAAAAAGTCATGAAGAAATTTGAAATTAAAGTTGGAAGCTTCAACCTTCATGTAAAACACATCACCTAACAATAGGAAAGCATTGTAAATAGTATTTTGTTTGGTTGTTTGGTTTTCATTCTTATTAGTGGTTATTTTATATGTGGATAAATAGCCTTATGCATCAGAAGAAATATAAACAAAGTGAAAAGAAATGTGGAGTAAATTGCTTAACAGAGCTCGATAAATGGAAATGAAGGAATCAACCCCCAACCCAGGAGAGGAAGAAGGTAAGGTTGTAAAAGGTAAAAAGGATGGCTTCGTCAAAAATTCAATTATTATGAATCTGTTGACTTATTTGAAATTTAAATTTAAATTTTAAATTTAACCACTGGTTTCTTTTTAAATTTCATTATGGTTATTTTTTTAAATTTTATTTTTCACGCTCAATAAATTATTACCTTTATAGAATAGTATAGTATAAAATTAAATACTACGAATACCAGATTCTTCAAACTTTCCTTGACCACCACCACCATGTTTTCTATGCTACGCTGCTTTCGTTTCTCTCAGATCCGTTCTCTCCACTTCCGTCCAACTTTACCTGTCGTTCAACCTCCATTTACATCGACGTCCTTTTTTTTACCTCGAAAGTCTCGTTTCATTCAACCGTATGTACGAAGGTTACATACACCAACTACAACACCCTCAGTGACTTGGACATACCCCATTGTAGGAAACTGGTTTTTATTGGGTGCCTCGTTGGTCTTTGGCATTGTGGTGGTGGGTGGGATCACTCGATTAACGGAAAGTGGCTTGTCTATTACAGAATGGAATGCTATTCGTGGCATGCAGTGGCCTATGAATTCAGAAGCTTGGCATTCGGAGTTTGAAAAATACAAAGGGTCCCCTGAATTTAAATTGTATGTGAAATGGGGTAAAGGGGGGATAGACAAGGTCCATTTAACCAAAAAAAAAAAAAAAAAATTGGTTGAATATTTTTTCTTTCTTCCTTTATTTCTTAACCTATACTCAAGCACACGTAGACATAAAAGAAGAAAAGTGGGTGACCCATCTGAACATCCGGTTTAGTTCAGCTTTAGTTTCCCTTTCTAATATTGTCTGACATCTAAGTCCACTAAGAAAATGAGGTGGAAATCATACGGGAAATGTAAAGGGCAAAAAAACTGTTACCGTCAAATTTGCAAATATTCATTTCCTTAGAGTTTTAAAAAGAAGGATATTAAGTACAGCTCATTGACGATTTTTTTTTTTTTTTTTTTTTAGAATGAATCACGATATGAATCTTTCAGAATTTCAAAGGATTTATTATTGGGAATGGTTGCATCGAAATTTGGGTAGAATCATTGGGGTTACCTTCCTTTTACCCACTATGTACTTTACTTGGAGCAAGCCCTCGTTAAAAAAAATGAAACACTTTGAATCCAAAACAGGACTCGCACCTCAACAATTAAGTAGATGGATGACACCCAAAGTGACCAAAATTGCTTGGACGTGCTGTGTTTTAGTTGGATTTCAAGTAAGATGGCTTTATTTGTATCTTTGTTTAGGGTTGGTTTACTTAATTTCAACGTTTAAAAATTTTGAAAATGGAAATTCTCCTATTATTAAGTCAGTTCTATTTCCTAATGTATAGTATTCATTGTTATGTATTTCTCACCTTTTAATTTTTTTTTTTTCTTTTTATTTTCATATTCATTTTTGAAAATATTAGGGTGCGTTAGGGTGGTACATGGTCAAATCCGGATTAGAACCGGATGTTTTAGAGGTACCCAATGCAACCCCTAGAGTATCTCAATATCGTTTAGCAGCACATTTAGGTTCGGCCTTTGTGATTTATTTGCTTTCAGTGTGGCAAGGTCTTCAAATTTTGCACGAAAATAAGGTTTGGCTCCGATCCCCGACCGCGATGTCGGAACCGTCCCTGTCACTTTTGCAGATGGATCAAGTGCGTAGGTTTTTTAAAAAAGCCCATTGGGTGTCTGGCCTTGTGTTTGTGACAGCGATGTCTGGAGCCTTAGTAGCAGGATTGGATGCAGGTTTAGTGTATCCAACTTGGCCAAAGATGGGTGACAGGTACATCCCAAGTTCCGAAGAGTTGTTCCCACATGTGGTTTCAACGACACAGAATGGACAAGCTATCTTTGATGCCAGCAAAGCGTCGAATGGCATCCAAGAATGGTTCGAGCAACGTCGGTATCGTAACTTTTTCGAAAACCCTGTCTTGGTTCAATTAGACCATCGACTCCTTGCGTATTCCACATTCGCTAGTATTGTTGGATTATGGGGCTGGGGACGTCGTTTAGGACTCCCCCCGTCTATTCAGAAAGCCACGCATGTCATGTTAGGAGCTGCATTGGTTCAAGTGGGATTAGGTATATCCACTTTACTGTATTTTGTTCCTATTGAATTAGCTGCATCGCATCAAGCTGGATCATTGGTTTTGTTAACCTCTGCAACCTATCTATTACAGAAAACTAAGCAAGTTATAAAGTAATCATATTAAGTTTTTTCAAAGAGAATACTATAGTCAAAGATTAGTATGAGTATTTGAATATAAATAGAAGAAGTAGGGATTTAGAGAAAAAAAAAATGAAGAATGGGTAATAAGCACTTATATATGTATTTTTCTATGAATGTTAAAAAAAAAAATGCTACAATTCATTTATATATATTTTAAGGTGCATGATTTAGATAATTTTTTAAATAAAAAAAAGTTCTCAAGGGTATATCTAAACAATTTATAGACAAAAAAAAAAAAAAAAAAAGATTTATTGATAATGCAACAAAAAAAAATACATCACGATCGACAGCGACAGGATTCGAACCTGTGCACGCAAAGCGTAATTGATTTCTAGTCAATCTCCTTAGACCACTCGGACACGCTGTCGTGACTATCCGATAAGGTCATTTTACTTACATATACGCTTTTGTTTTTTAGTATCTGAGTTTGAGCTTATTGGTTGTGTTAGTATTTAGTATTATCATTATTATTAGTATTATTATTCATTTAGTCGAAAAGAAATGGAATTTTCAGTAGTTGGCTAACAATTGTAGGTTGCTTCCCATAATTTTCTTTTTTTTTTTTTTTGGATATCAAAATTTTAACCAAAAAAAAATCCCTGAAAGTGAAGCAATTCCAAACGTACGCATAAGTGGACAAACCTATTTTTTTTGCCTTGTACTCTTTTTTCAATCGAACTTGATAAACAAAACGTATGTAGATTGTTCAGTATATGAATCTAATAAAAAAATTAGAAATTCACATGCCACACTCAACTGTTTTTGTTATCCTTTATTATGTTTGAGATCAATTTTTTTTTTTTTTTTTTCATTTGATCAGTATTGCGGAACAATATTTTTTCGAGAAATCCTAAATTTTTAAGTTTTGATATGAATATGGACATATTTGTAAAGTATAAAGTAAAGTAAAGGTTTTCTTTATATATTTTTAACTTATGTTTCGGCAGTAACAATGAAGAAATATACTTTTAAAATGCACTACTCTTCCTTAACAACAAGGGTAGTCCGAAAACAAAGGGGGGTTAAAAAAAAAAAAAAAAAAAAAAGGTATAATTTTTTCGTATTGAATGTTCTTTTTTTTTGTTTTTGAAATTCTATTTAATAAGAAAAATATCCGTTTAACTATTTCTCTTTTTTTAATATCTGTAAAATAATAGGTATCAAAGGTTATTTTTTTATAATCCCACTGATGACGTATTAAATTTAGTTGCGAGGTGCAAAGTCTCCAGATTTTTTTTTTTTTTTAAGTTTCTCTTGTTCCTTAGCGCCGTACTTGAAAACATTCATATACCCATTTCCTTTTCTTTGAGCTCTACTCAGTTTGTAGTAAATTTTTTGACTAAAAATTTGCATAACATATTCATCGGTAGTAATCTCAAGAAAATTTTCTGAAAGAAATCACCAACGTACATGTCTTATCCGCAAGGCCGTCAAGAAAACTATGATCCAAAACTAGAGTTTGTCGATTTTTTCTTTTTCTTTTACCCCCTCCCCTATTAAATTCTAAATCACATTCGAGTTAATGTCCTAGTTTCAATTCTGCTAAAAAATTTTATTCCAGTAATTACTCCTTGTATTGACTAGCATCCTCTCCCTTTGTCTTATTTACAAGTGTCCCCTCTCCCCATTTTTTTTTTCTTTTTTCCATTTTACAGGCAATGGTTTTCAAGCGCTGATGTGAATCGACAAAGATCTTTAAATGCTGAGCAATTGCAACGACTACTCGCCACCAACGCTGCACTGAATTTTAATAATGAAACCATTCATCTTATGGTATACCTTGACTCTACTTCTCTTTCAAAACTCAAATATTTTTATGAATTAAAAATAAAAGTTCATTCATTAGATAAATAACGTTATTTTAAAAAAAAATGGTATAACGAAAACAACTTTTAAAAAGATATCTATTTAGAAAGGGATTATTTTAAGGACTAAATCACGAAGCTAACAATAATTCCCTGTTCTTATCCTAAATTAATTCATTTTGACTTTCAGGTATTTACTATTTTTGAACTCATGCAAAAATGAATCTATATTGAATCTCAACTTTCTAGATCTTTTTTCGCTCACATAATTTACCCATTTTTTTTATATATCCGCTTTATAAACATATTTACTCTACGCATTGTTATTTATGTATTCTTTTCCTTTTTCTTATCCATTTTCAGATAAATATGTTTGATGCAGATCGTAGTGGAACGATTCAATTTCCTGAATTTACACACTTGTGGAAGGTATTTTTTTAGCAATTTTGTTTTATGTACATTTTAAAACTCATCCTTCTAAAGAGTAACTTCATTAGAGTCTTAAATCAACGTAGGACTTAATCAAATACATATATAAATATATCTATGTTCTTTCCATGTATTTATTTGTATTTTAGACTCTTTTATTTTTTCTCCTTAAGTTAAAATGATAAGCATTAATTTCTTCTTTATAGTATATATGTGAATGGAGAGAACGTTTCGAAATTTTTGATCGAGATCGAAGTGGAACTATCGATGCTCGAGAGTTAGAACAGGCGTTTATAGCGTTTGGATATCGTTTAACGCCTCCAGTGGTGCGAGATTTTGTTTTCCCTCTCGATCATGTTTGACAGTAAATTCTTAATATGTTTTTTTGTTTCATTTTTAGATAATGGCATTTATGAGGAAGTACGACTTTGCCCGTATGTATTTAGAGCAGTCAATGATTTTTACTATTATTCTTATTATTTTATGGAAATGTATCAAATGGCTTATGGTATCCGTTTCACATTTTTTTTTTTCTTTTAAAACACTTAATGATTTGCTTCAGTAATGTCAAGGAGAGATTCTTTTAAACATCCTCTTTTTTTTTCTTCCTTTTAAATATTAGGTAGAGGGGTAATTGCTTTTGATTCTTTCATCCAATGCTGCGTTAGTGTTCGTATTTTAACTGCAGGATTTCAACGAGTTGATACGGATAGAGTATGTTTTTAAATAAAAGCTCCTCCAAAATAGCTTTTTTTTTTTGTTCTCTTTTATTTCAATCAAACAATTTTTTCCTGCCTAAAATGTTTAACATGAAACGGATTTTTCTATTCGACCCTTCTTCTTTTTCTTTTTCTTTTTTTTTTTATGTTTTTTTCATCATTGCCAACGATTAAAACGTGTGCGATATATATATATATAATCAATTCCTATAGGATGGGTGGGCAAATATTGATTTTTGTACCTTTCTCGAACTTGCTTTTTCAGGCATTTAAGAACCTGTTGAAATTGTATTCAAAGCGTTTGTCCGACGTGGCCTCCTCCTCATTATTGTTAAATTAAGAAATATAATGGATTAAAACACTACGTAGAAAGTTGGTTTAATAAAAATGAAAATTTCTTAAGATTCTCATGCTTTTTTTTTTCTAGTTTTTTTTTAAAAAAACTGTGTTAAAACATTTTAGGAGCTTTAATAAAAGCATGTATATGTATTTATGATGATTCGAATTAAAAATAAAGAAATAAAATGCTTTTTTTGGTTTTGTCTTATTTTTGCAGGAATAAGCGTTCAATGCTTTTTATAGAGTATAAAGTATAGTTGCTGCTTTTTTTTTTTGTAAACTTTGGGAAATAGCAAAGAAACATCTATAACATACCTAAAAATAAAAATAATAATAATTAGTTTTTTTCTAATTTTTCTTTTCTCTTTGTGAATACATTTTAAAAAAATGGTTCGAGATTTAAGCAGTATTTTTCATGTGTTTTTTAAAAATATATATTTAACGGCTATAGTTATACTTAAAATAAAAGTGATAATGCAGCATAGCCTATTTACTCTTGCCATCATGAACTTAAATTGGACTAAATCAAAGGAATAAATTAAACTTTGAGAAGTTACGTAAAGTCTTTGTAGGCAAGTGATCACTATTATGTGTCTGTGGAAAAAAAATAAAAATTAAAAAGTGCTACGAAAAAAAATGAATATTCAAAAACGAAACACGAAGCACGAAAAACGATCATTATAAAGGGTAATATTCAAAATTTATAAAAAGAGTAATAAAAAAGATTTAAAATTAGAAGGAAAATAAATTCTGTTGTTTCTCTTATCGTTGAAGGAATGTAACTGTGACTTTTACGTGAGTCAATCTCCATACACTAAAATTTAAGTCCTCTACAGAAGTTTTTAAGAGAAATATTATTTTTACTTATGTTTCTTACTTCCATAAGGTTGGAACTAAAGTTTCTTCCCTTATAAATAGAAACTTTCTGACTTCCTAACATTTTGTATGTGATTTGCCAACATAGAATTATAAAAAAAAATTACACGAAACTGAGAATTTCGAATGAACACCAATTAAAATTTTTCCTCTAAACCATATCCATCTCCATCGAAATCACCTTCGGAACAAAGCAGGATTAAAAAAAAAAAAAAAAAAAAAAAAAATACAATAATCACAATAGACCCTTGTTCATCGGGCACGTGTTCCCGGTCACGTGCCCTTAGAAATTTTGAAAATCACGTGATTCTCTTTCGGAAGGTTTCAAATATTTTAGAGTGATTGTATTAAAATAAGAATAATCCTTAAATTGATAACTACTCATGTTGTCGTTTTCTATTACGTTTAACTGAGATTTACATTGAGAGTTATCTTATTTAGACAGACCTTCTCGTCAAGAACAATTTGGCTTTTGACATTTACTCATTTATATGATTAAAAATACTAAAGAAACAAAAATTTGTGAATATCATTTTAAAACCTGCCTAAAGACCATCCTTAAAGTAAAGTCTGTAAAGAAAAATCAATTCAAACACTATGTTCCTTGCAGGTTTTTACGAATTGGCTAATAATAAATATATTTTCTGACTTAAACGATGCATATCCTTTGATTAAAAATGTACATTCTTGTGGTTTTATTTTGGTCTAAGTTTTAGCATGGATATATAATGCTCATTTAAAACACAATTGTCAGTTATTCAATTTGGAAAGCTTTCCTCCATTTCAAAAGCTTCGTCACTTATTAGTTTGTGAAACAATTTCTACCTATCTACTCCTCTTCAAAATCAACTCGCCAAGAGTAAAGCGAAACAGATGAAGCCTCATCTCGTCTCCCAAATTTAGTACTAAATTAGCTGAAGTTACAAAATACATATACATAAACAACATTTCGACTCTAAGTAATAAAAATGAAACAAACATAGAGAAAATAAAATAAAATAAAATCCTTAAACTTAAAACACGGCACAAGCATCAGCAATAAAACACATAGTCAAAAGAGCCAAAACAAAGGATAAAAGAATTAAAAAAGCCCTAGGGTTGGAAAAAAACACTGAAAAAAAACAAAAAAAACAGAAAACCCAAACAACCCTAAACAAGAGAAGAAACCCCCCCTTGAAAGGACCGAAGAAGGAAGAGGGAGTCCAGGGTTCATAGTGGGTGGCGATGCGAAGAAAGCATTAAGTGAAGGAAATTTGAAGAAGTGGATGGGACCCACCACCCCATCATCATCATCATCATCATCCACAGGTGTCAAGAAAGCAACTGAAGTAACAAGAAAGCAGCCCATCTCAACAACAACAACGCCCCATTCCAATACCCAGTCAAAGGACAACTTATATCATTTGAAGTCAAGCTCCATCTCATCAAACACAATTTCCAAATCTATTCCAAAAACATCTTTGACTCCTATAGGTATAGTGTATAGTAGAAGTAGTGAAAGAAAGAGAGAGAATGAAAAAAAAAAAAAAAAAAAAAAAAAAATTCCTATTCCATTCTTACTGATCTTTCTTTGTATTTATTTTTTAAAAAATATCCCTTGAATAGATGTTGGGATCCAACAAGTCATCGCCCATGAAACAAACAAGAAAAATCACGCCTCATCAAGTATAAAAC
>JADGJU010000400.1:0-10633 GCA_026937265.1 Coelomomyces lativittatus
TTTTTTTTTTTTTTTTCAAACGGTTACTACAACCTGCATGAAGGATTACATTCTCACAAATACGTTGCTTCTGTACCACTTTAGTTCTTCAATGCTACCTAGAATATCATCCATTGCCCTGAAAATGAAGAAGTCATTTAAAGCCTAAGTAAGTAAAAATGAAACTGGAAACGAAAGAGCAAAAGTTCTAAGAGAGAAAAAGAGAGAGAAAGAGAAACGTTAAGTTCCAAGAAAAGGGTACCTGTGCTTTGAAACTGGGCGGGATGCAGAGTTCATTTTCATGGGGTACCAGCTTTGACATAGCACTTTAATGCTACTTACGTCAATAATGCGGTAATGTAAAAAGTCTGTAATGAGTGGCATATCTTTATTTAAAAATGCTTTGTCGGCATGAACAGAGTTTCCTTCAAATTGTAAATAAATAAATAAAATAAAAACATAAATTAGATCCCATTGGATAAAATCATTCTTCCTCTTTTCAAAAAGCAACCATAAGAAAAAAAAATAAATAAATGAATAAAAGTAGTAGTCATGAATGGATCAGGATGAAATAGGAATACCAGCAAGGTAGCCTGTTTTTGGAAGTTTGATGTGAGATTTTAAAAAGTTGAGAAAAGAAGCTTCGGCCTCTTTCATACTGATTTTAGAAGCCAAGACTTCTTTAGTTAAGCCAGATTTTCCATGAGTCTTTGTACACCAGTCATCCATAGAATTCATCAATGCTTCATCTTGATGAACAATCAATGGTCCAAACTAGAAAACCATTTGATTAAAAAAGAGATTCATTCATTAAAATGAACATTTTATCATTTTAAAAGAAAGTGGTTTACCCTTTCATTTTTTGAAGAAAAGAAAGGGTAAAGAGTAAAGCAGGTGGATTGAACTAAAGATACTTTCTTAGGAAGAATAAAAATTAAATCCATCTTTTAAAAAAAGAAAATTTTTTTTTTCTATACCTCATCAATTTTATTTAATTTATCATCAGTAAGAATACAGGCAATTTCTAAAATGTGATCCTTTTTAAGGTCCAAGCCAGACATCTAAACAAAACGTAATAATGGAAGAAGAAGAAGAAAAGTAAAAATCAAAGTAACAACGAGATTAAAATAGGTAGGTCAGATTGAACACCCATGTAAAGAGAAAGTTAAAGTCGAGATCTCTCCTTCTCCAATACTTCTATTATATATAAGAGGGGGAAAAAAAAAAAACGAAAGAGACACAATCGGATAAGTATGTAATTTTAAATATAAAAAAGAATGCCAATGAGACGACGTTGAGTCGGAGTACCTCACAATCCACCCAAACGAAAACAGTAGAATTTATCTTAAGGCGACCGAAAAGATGATTTAACGAAGTCATGTTAAAAAAAAAAAAAAAAAAAAAAAGCAAAGAGGGTAGAGTGGATGGAAGAAAAAAGACCAAAACAAATCAATCAATCAAAGAATGAAAGTGGAAGTAACGGAGGACACACTTTGAAGAGAGGAGAATCGTTAAAAAAATAAACCAACTCCATTTCCATTTCCTTTTTTTTTTTTTATTTAAATTTAAAAAAAAAAAAAAAAAAAAAATTCATTCGTCCTGGAAATTAGAATCCATTTATGGCGATGAGGGTCTCCCTTTCATTGACTTTCTTTTCTTTTTCTTTTTTCTACCTAAAAAATAAAAAAAAATAAAAAAATAAAAAAATTCTTCATAGTGTTTTCAATCTCTTTAGTATAAAGTTGAAAAGGTTGTGGTGTGTTCAAGTTCAACTTGTCCATGAAGTACTTCTTTGACACCCTTTTGAAGTGAGAAAGGTGTACAGAATAAAAATAGGATGAATACATTCTTCGTTTTCTTTGGATATTCCACGCAATCCATAAAGTAAGGTATGATTTACGCTTTTACTGAGTGGTTTGTCTATCTTTGAGGGTCACTTCGACTTTACTTTCCATTTTTAGACGAGAAGGGGTTCTTTTGATTTCTTTTTGCTGAACAATCACTTCACTAGTTCTTTATTGAACTACACTTTACTTACTTAACTTGTCACTTGTATATATATATACAACTCATACATCACTCCTTTTGGTTTAGGGGAAAAAAATAAAGACATTTCAATTTTATTTTTAAATGTTTTTTTGTTTGTTACTTGACGTATCTCTATGGTTTATTAAACTCTAAGATTCTTCTCACCTAGGTAAATTCTACTATGTGTCTAATGGAAAACGATCCATTGAAATTGAAAAAAAAAAAAAAAAAAAAAAAAAAGGTTTCTAAAATTCATCGTGTTTAGAGGAAGACGAAGTAGGAGTAGTAGTAGTAGTAGTAGTAGAGGGTAAGAGAAAAGCAAGCAACTTTTCAAGGTAAGGTTTTAAAAAGGTAGGAAGAGATTTCTTAAGAAGCCAAAATTGAATAGGAGAAGTTTTCTTTTTCAGTTTGATCCATTGACCTACTCGGTTTAAACTTTGATAACAACGAAGACTTGCTTCTAATTGAGCTGTCTTTAAATGAAATGGGGTCGTACGTGGAGGTTGAAATGTTTCGAGACGAAAATAAGACGAAGGAAAGACAAAGGATTGAAGTAGTGTCGAAAGATTGAACCCATCTTGAAATTGATTTATGAACGTGTGTAACACAATATCCAAAAGTATCCAACGTCGAAGTTTTGCATGTTCATTTTCTGGATCCTGGTTAGCATCACTTAGTTTTGTCAAGGTCTCTGTATTCAAGAAAATTCCTTTTAAAAGAGACGAAGTGGACGGTGAAGTTGAAACAGACGAAAGAATAGGATAGAGATAATAATCTAGAAAATAATGAAGATAAAATAAATTATGAACATTGCATAAAAAAGTGGGTGTTTCTGTGGTTTTTACTTCATCGTCATAACACGTCATGATTTTTTCAAACAAAGTAAGAAACGGTTTCATCCATTGTTGATTTTTTTCGAGTTTTGATGAGGACCCATGCTTAAGAGCATTTTTTTTGCGAAGCAGTGTTGCATGTTCGACAAAAAAAGTTTGAAGTTGAAATAAAAATGTAACATTTGAAAAGGAACCTCCTTCCTTTGCTTTTTGATTGGCATCTTTCTTCTTCAGTTCCACATTTCGTTTATTTATTAACTGAAACGCTTTCATTCTGATTTGAGAGGAAGAATCAGGTTGAAGAAAGGGTATCCATTGAGCTTTATCGGTATTAGAAATCAAAGAGGGTGAAGAAGGGTTGAACTGAGAAGAAGACGAAGAGGAAGAGGAAGAAGGCAAGAAAGGAGACGTAGAAATACAATAATGGGTTTGTAAAGTGAATGGATACCATGGACAAAGTAAAGAAGAAGGTAGTAACGAAAAATGAGAAGTCGTGGTAGACCCACCCTTGTTTGTATTTAAAGGAGGTGTCGTTTGAGTTTGATGAGTGAAAGTCAACCTAGGCCAAATGAAAACGAACGCCCATGCTTGGAGTAGCCAAATGGTAAAGAAAGGAAGAGCCATAAGAACATAAGCCAAGGTGAGCCAATGAGAAGAACCACTTGAACTTCGTTTTAAAAAGAGAAAAAACGGAGAGAAAAAATACAACAACAACGAAAAAAATGTGTTTGTGAGTGACAAAATCCTTTATTTTTCTTTCATTTTATTTTACATAAAAACAAAAACAAAAAAAGATTCCTACGTTTAATGACCTAACCAAAAGAAAGTCATTAAACAACGTAAGAAAGAAACATTCTAAACAAAACACTCAAACTTAACTTTGTTTTACTCACTCATCAAAAAAAAATAAAAAAATAAAAAAATAAAAAAAGACAGAGAAAGAGAAAGAGAGAAACCACATTCCCATTTACAAAGCTGTTAAGTTCTTCTTTTTTTTTCTTCTTTCTTTCTTTCTTTCTTTCTTTATTTTTTTTTAGTATCATCAATCAATCCATAACGAAAGAAATGGGGGGGGGATAATAAGGTTTGCAAAAATGGAATATTTTGGACACTCTTCCTTCTTTCTCTACTAGTGAAACGAATCTATTCTATTCTAACAAAACAAAATTAAAGTTTACATCGAAAAAAAAAAAAAAAATGTAACTTTACTTAGTCAAAGGTATCCAATAAACACTTTAATTGATATTTCTCAGCCTTGGACGCTTTGTACTTCATGGTGTCGATATTCCACGTATCTCGTTTCTTTTTGATCATGTCTTTGAAAAATTTAAATTCTTGATACCCAAGCAAGGAAATCCCCGTTCCTGGCTTGCCAGCCCTTGCGGTACGTCCAATCCGATGGATATACTGAGAATAAAAATTGGGATGATCATAATTGATGACCCAATCCACATGGACATCAATCCCACGAGCCATGACATCCGACGTGATTAAAATAGAGAGGTCTTGATGTTGGAATTGGGTTAACAAGTGATCACGTTCACGTTGGGGTAGGTCTCCAGCAAAGCAAGCACATTTCTGTACCAAAGTAGGGTGAGAAGGGGACAACAAGGATTTCAGAAGTTGAGTTAATCGATGGGCTGCTTCAGTGGTACGAGTAAAAATCAAACATTGTGGATGACGTAAAGGTTCAGTGGATGGGATGAAGGCAGGAGTAGAAGGAGATAAGGTCTTTCTCATATACAACCATGGAGAACTGACTAAGGCCATCAACGCTAAAGGTTTATCGAATAAGGTAGGCATGAGCATCACACGTTCATGGAGTGTGGTAGGAACACTGTACTTGGACACAAAGTTTCCTTGGTGCGTGGCCGTAGCGATATGCAATGGACAATGTAAATGAAGCAAACCTAACTTTTCAGGATTCCGGGTTAAGGTAGCAGAAAACAACCACTTTCTTGGTCCCGCTACACACGGTCGATGTGGAAATCCTAGCACTTGAGGAAGGAAGGGAGTCAAGGTGGCCAAGGAACCCTGGGTCGTTGACCTGATGGGAAACCGAGGTGGACCCATCGCTTCCAACAAGGGAGTCAACCAATCGCCGGCAGCTCCTTCCAACAAACGATCCGCTTCATCCAGCACTAAATACTTGAGATGTTGTAAAGTAAAATTTGGGGTCGAATACAGATGATCTAAAAGTCGAAGTGGCGTGGAAACCAATATATCAATGTTAGAATGACCTTCTAATAACTGGGGTGGAGATAACATTGCATGAAGTTTAGGGGCATGATTCTTAGGAACAGTATGATTGACTAGGTTATGTAAAAAAGTGGAAGGTTGGTCTGGTAATTCGAAATACGCTTGCTCTTCTTTTAGTGTGCGATGAAATGAGAATGAGGAAGGTACAGGTAAAGATGTTTTGTTTTCTTTTTTTTCTTCCAACTTTTGCTGATCACTTTCTCCTACTATTTCTTCTTCTTCTTCTTCTTCTTGAACCATGGTATCTTGATCTTCGTCTTCCAGTTGCATATCCATATCCGAAGCATGGATTTCCTCTTCTATCGATATTTCTGAAGGACTTTCTTCAACTTCTTCCTCCAGGCTTTCATTGACATGTTCTTTTTCTAAAAAGGATGGATCCAGGTTTTCCTTAGAAACAAAATCAACTGAAGAAAGGGTATCTGAAGGCACATGAGAGGAAGTGGGCTTCAAATTCTTTTTTTCTTTAGGATGAGCATCCCAATGAAACGCAGAGGCATTTCCTGCCATATGCCCAACGACCAAAGAGGTTCCTTTAGCGTAATGACGAAAGACTTGAGTGACTTGTGCTACTAGTTCACGTGTAGGAACAATGACCAAGGCTCTTAATCGTTTGACTTTTCGTTCACTTAACCGTTGTAGAATGGGTAAGACATAAGCCAACGTTTTTCCTGAACCGGTAGGAGCAGAGACTAACACATCTCTTTGTTGAGAAGCCGAAGCAAACGACGACGAAGCCTTCAATACCAATGGAATCACGGTTTCTTGGACTGGAAACCAATGTGTAAGACCCATCTCTAAACAATTCTGTTGTAATGCGGTATGAGTGATACCTAAGTTAGACACATCAAATGCAGAGAAATCATGTTGAGGATGATCCTCTTTGGTCTTTTGGGTTTCCAACAAGGAAGATGAAATCAAAGTAGGGTGTGCTAACCAATCAGGTAAGGCAGCAAACTTGAGTCTCTTACGAAGAAGGTGTTGTTCTTTTTCATTTTTTTCTACATCAACCTCCAAGTCAGGTAACGAAAAATCCATCATGGTCGTTTGAGAATTAAAGTGAAGGAAAAATGTAAGTTGGAAAGGAGGGGAACTAAAGAAAAAAAAAAAAAAAAAAATGAAATAAGAAATAAAGAAAGGGGGTTTGTCTTTTTGTTTTATTTTTTTACTCCATAGGTCACATGTTTTTTTTTTTTTTTTTTTTTTTTGAGGTAAGTTTTTGGTCGTGAGAAAAAGGTTCGGAGGAGGTAAGAAAGGAAATCAACAAATTTTAGATTAAGTTAATTAATTATTAGCAGTTAAATTAAATTAAATTAATTTTAAATGAAGTTTAACTTTAAGTTTTAGAATTAATAAATAAATATAAATAAAATAACCTCTTTTTGATCTTATTTTTTCAATCTTATCATCCATCTATATCTATCAAGTAAATTTTAAAAGCAAAAAAAAAAAAAATAAAATAAAAAATAAATGGAATAATCCTAGAGGAGAAGTACTATTGATTTTTTCTTTTTTTTTTTTTTTCTCAGCTAACAACCCCAACCATCCCCCCCCTCCCTCCTTCCACAGCCATCCTTCTCTTCCTCCACTACGCTTTTATCCGATCTCTTTTTAGTAGTGGTGGTATAGTAAATTTGTATATATATATATATATATATATTCTGAGAAAAAAGAGAACTTTTTTCGTTGAGTGTATCTATAAATGTAAGTCTAGAATTAAGTCATCCATCCATCAATAAAAATAATGTTAGCATTTTTTCAGGTTGTGTTGTGGTTATTTTAATAAACAACTATCCATTTGAATCATACTACTACTAACAAGATGAAATTCAATGCCAATTCCATTTAAAAAAAACAAAAACAAAAACAATAACCGAATAATCCTTAAAAAAAAATGGGGAGAAAAGTAGAAAAGGAGAAAAAAAAGTCACCACAAGAAACAGAAGCAACAAAACACTATGGGAATTAAAAATCAAGAGATATTTTTAATACAAAATCACTCTCTTCTTCTTTACCTTCTTGAATCGGATCTCAACTTAACCCCGTTCTCTCCTTTTCACTTTTAAGGGTTGCATCAAGCTTCATTGATCATCTAGTAAAAAAAAAAAAAGAAAGAAAGAAAGAAAGAAAGAAAGAATACAGTGCATGGATCTCTCTCCCTCCATGCCCATCAGGTTCAAAAGTCAAATTTGGTACAGTAGCAAAAAGTCAAGGATAAGAGTTTTAAGGTATGACCAGAAAAGGAAAAAAAAAAAAAAAAAAAAAAAAAATTCAACTTTACATAAATGTTAAGAAGAAAAGTTGAGGTAAATCAAAAATGAAAATTTGAAACAGAAAAAGGAGTTACTTATAAATAAATTAGATTAAAAAAAAAAAAAAGAAAGAAAGAAAAGTTTTGAATGACACAGAATTTTAGGAATTTTAATGACTCTAAATTTAAGGAATGGATGAGAAATTTGAGAGTTAGAGAGAGATTATTATTATTATTATTTTCTTTTTCTTTTTAAATTACAAAAATAGACATGCGAGGATGTCAATTCCATATATATGTTTCATAAAAAAAAGTGATATTCATTTATCTGAAACTTCAACTTTTAAATAAAAAACTATCCGGACGAGGGAGAAAAGAGGTTTCATTCCTTCAATTTTCTAAATGAAATAAAGGACGGAATGTGAAGTTGATTTAAAAAAAAGAAAAAAAAAAAAAAAAGACTCAACTCTTTTTTGATAGTTAAGTTAAACCTTTTCCTTTTCATTTTAAATTCATGTTTCAACCTTATCTCCATGTATATAATTTGATCTCCTGGTATTCTGAGTTTATTTTTTTCGTGTTTACCTTTTTTTTTTTCTTTCTTTCTTTCTTTCTTGATTTATGTATGTATTATAGATATTTATTATAGATTAAGTGATTTAAGGAAAACAGGGTTAGTAGTTTTGTATGGAATGGCATGTGTGTTTTTCTTTTCTTTTCTTTTTGTTTTAGAATACTTAAAAATTTAATGAAACAATCTTTCAAACAAAGAAGAATGACACTTTCAGTAATGAAACGAAAAAAAGAGTTCTTGGTAATGGTTTTTGGATACATGATGAAGAAGATGGAATTAAAAAAAAAAAAAAGAAAAAGAATAACTCCTACTTGAGTTTATTTATTTATTTATTTTTTAAATATTATAAAGAAGAGTTTTTTTTTTTTTTTTTTTTTTTAATTAAACTAAAACAAATCAAACACAAGAAATAAAAAATAAAAAATGAGGGATTTAATTTGAATTTAAAAACAACTAACTACCTTTCACTGGTTTTCTTTTTTTTTCTTTTTTCTTTTTTAATAAAATGAAAGTTCTATTTAAATGTATGGAACTCTAACTCTAACTCTTCTTCTGGAACATTGTGATGTCAAGAAAGGTAGATGGAAAGTGTATTTGTTTTATTTATATTTATTTATTTATTTATTTTTAATTAACATGAAAAATAATACATAAATAAATTTATAAATTAAAATATTCCCTCAACGACTTTAACTTTTTTCTTCGTTTTATTTTATTTTATTTTTTCCGTGTTGATGAACTTCATGAAATAATTTAAGTACATGCACACACACACACACACACACACTCTCTCTCCCTTTTTTTCTTTTCTTTTCTTTTCTTTTCTTTTTTTTTTTTTTTCATTCCACTTCCTTCTACCTTCTCTTATTTTACTTTCCTCGTCTCTTCTCTGCTCACATCTCCTCTCCTTTTCTTTCTTTCTTATGTCTGGGTATGGTTTTATCCTCTTTCTGTGTAGGATTATGATTATTTGTTTTGTTTTGTCGGACGATTTTATAAAAGTATTCCGTTGGAGAAGAGAAAGAGAAACTCTTCTTACATGGATTGAGCCATGTATTTTATCTAAATTAATTGATGGTGTGAGAGGGAGAAGGAGGAGGGTTCATCCAAACGGTTGATTTGACGTAGGTTTTGTTCTTTTGGGTGTATATAAGAAGGAGACATGGACGGGGTGTTGTGTAGTTTTGATTTATCATGAAGACGACTAACAAGCAAGCATGAAGGTACGGGAACATATAATTGTGGATGATCTCAAACAGACTTTGGTATCTTTTTTAGAATTCTTTTTTATATTTTTTTTAATCAAATTTAAATTAAAAAAAATTTCGTGTTCTGCTCTCATTTTTAGGATTGAGGTTATGAATTCGAATAGGTATGTATGTGAATTAATTGAAATAAAAAAGGAGTTTAACATGTATTTAAAGATCATTTTTATTTTTATTATTTTTTAACTTAAAAGGGAAAAAAAGAATAAAAAATTTAATACAAAATAAAGGTAGATAATAATTCTAAGACTTTTTTTTTTCTTTTTTTTTTTGTTTAAATATATTTAACTATCATCTGTATATATGATTATTTTTCTTTTTCTTTTTATTTTTTAAGTTAGGAGACAATGAACGGAAATAAAAACAATGGAATGAATTTTCATAACAAAGTTACGGGAAGATAGATCACACTTCAACTCATTTTTCCCTATCGAAGAAAAAAAAAAAAGGTAGAGAAATACATCTAATCCTCTGTTTGTTTGTATTTTACTGATTATTAACATATACTTAACGAAAATGAATTTAAAAAAAAAAAAAAAAAAGAACCCAAAATGGTTAACAACACAGCCCATCACCCGTTTCACGAGGATCTTTGGCCAAAGTACGGGCAGACAAAGACGTTATACGAGAATCCATCATCTCTCCTCTTTCAACGTGATACAAAGGGCCTCTACGAAACAAGAAAGTCCCCAACGCCACCCCACCGATGACGGCAAGGCACCAACCTAAATTAAACGTCATGACAATCAACATCAAAAGTAAGGAGTAACTCAACTCAATCGCATGCACTAGACTGTACCCACATTGTCGTGATTCCCTAGCTTTCCATGTCATCGAGGCCTGCACGGAACATTTCCGACTACACCAAGGTTTGAATTGATACAAAAATAAGGCATACCCCATGGCAAACACACACACTCCTAACACCGCCAATCCATACGTCAACGGCGTACTCGTCACCCAACCTTCAAACAAGAGTAAATCGTTCACATCATTATGAAAATACATTCGCATGGGAAGGTCACTGGAACCGTGATCATGACCACCACTTGTTGAAGCAGTCGAAGTGCCAGAAGAAGGGGAAGCTTTCCCCAATGCACTAGTATCCATCGAAGAAGAAGGGGAAGGGGAAGTTTGGGAGGGTACATTATGGTTACCATGATCCATTTCTGAATGCTGCCGTTTCACAAAATAGACAGGTGTTGTAAAAGAATTCATCGATCTTCGTGTTAAATCCGTTAAAGGGGACATCTAATTTCCGGCACATAATGGATTTGAATATCAAACGATAAAAGAAAACGCCATTTTTTTTTAATAGATAGATGGAATATAAACAAGAAGGTTCCAAACATCGTCCGTTATATTCAACGAGAGTTTCACCCCGTTGTAAAAAAAGTATAGAGCAATACAAGGAAAAAAAAAAAAAAAAAAAAGAAAAGAAAAG
>JADGJU010000402.1:0-10626 GCA_026937265.1 Coelomomyces lativittatus
AAAAAAAAAAAAAAAAAAAAAAAAGTAAGGGAAATACTATGATAACAAATTTATCAAAACAAGTTTACATCATTCTTCGAATGAAATAAAATGATAAAAAGAAAAAAAAAAAAAAAAAAAAAGGGGTCGAAAGTTGAAGAAAAAAATAAAAAAGTTGTATTCACGTATGAATACAACCCTACCATTTCAAAACATCAAAACCAATCCAAAATCATTCATATACCCACACCCCACACACACACACACAAAAAAAAAAAGCAGAACACCAATACCAAATTGGGTTCAAGATCGAAATTGAGAAAACGAAGGATCCGAAAACATCGGTTTTGTTGACGCCGTGGTAAACGGGGTTCCAAAAACAGACGTGGAAGGAGTCACCGTGGTGGCCAAGGAGGAAAAGGAAGAGGTGGTGGTGGTGGGGACGGCCACACCACTAAACGATCCCCCCGATGAAATTTGGGTAGGTAAGGCTGAACTTGAACCAAACCCACTGGTTTTACCAAATGCAGTGTGTTGGGTCGTGGAGGATGGACCGAAAGTAGCAAAAGAGTGGGTAGGTAACGAGGAAGGTTGGCCGAAAGTCGGTACAGAAGCTGAAGAAGGAGGTGCAAAACTTGAAACGGGATTGGTTGAGAGAGGGAGGGATGGAGTGGTAGTACCGAAGGTGGGAGGTGCATAAAAGGCAGGTTGAGTTGGGGTGGGAGTCGCCGAGAATGGGGTCGAAGATGGAAATGTGAAACCTCCAGTGCCAAACCCAGGAGTAGACGGTGTAGATGTCACAGGCATAGTGGAAAGAAATCCAGATGGATTAATAGTGGATGTAGAAGAAGATAAAGGTATGGGCTGAGTCGGTAACACTGGAGCTGAGGTTGCAGGAGCGGTAGGAAACGTTGAATTCGGTATGGTATTCGTGGAACTTCCAAATCCAAATCCAGTAAATGAATTAACGAGATTGGATTCACCGGTGGTGGCGGTTGAAAGAGTGTTTGAAGAAGTTTCTTTCAAAATGGAAGGAGGAGTGACTGTAGTTGGATTCTTGGAAAGCAGGGTTTCCGATTTGGGTGGAAGAGCGGATCCAAAATTCAAAGTAAACCCGCTCGAAGAAGCAGGTGCAAGTGTAGGTTTAGGTGTAGGTGTAGGTGTAAGTGTGGGTGCGGGAAGTGAAGGAGTGGAAGGGTTCTTTGAGTCCGTGGTGACATGTTCAGTTCCTTTTTTTTCATCGATCGGAGTTTGAGCTGCCTTCTTTGAAGTGACTTCAAAGGAGGCCAAAGGTTTGGGTGTATCGGACAAAGTGGTTGTAAAAGAGGTTGGATTCTCTTTATCCTTAGGCGGAAGTATTTTTTGGTCATCCACCTTGGGTGCACCAAAGGTGAAGGACTTACCAGACGTCGTAGAAGTGGTGAAGTTTGAAGTGGTCGAAGTCTCGATTTTAGGAGCGACCTTTGTGGTCACCATGGACGTAGGTAAACTAAAAGCGGTTTTTGTTTCTGTTTTATTTATACTTACCTTCACATTAGCGGTGTCATTTGAATTAGGTAATCCAAAAATAGAGTTTTTTAGAGTAGAAGGTGTAATAGGAGCGGATGGAAAAGAAAACGTAGGTGTTTTTTTTTCTGAATTACTGGGTGTTGTAAATAAACTTACACCCGAGGTTGGGGGTTTAGATTGAGGGATTCCGGGTCCAGGAGCAGTAAATGATGAGTGGCCTATTCCCAGAGTAAATTTGTTGCTAGAGGGAGATGGCATGGACGTGGAAGAGGAAACCGAAGCTTGAAGTTGAAACGTAGAAAGTGTGGTTGATTTGGAAACTTTAGAAGTGACGTTGTTCAAAGTGGTCGAAGGCTTAGGAAGAAAGGAGGATTGTAAAAGGGAGGTGGCTAAATTGGATTTCCCGCATTGCTTACAGGCTTTTAAAGAGGTAGATGAAAGTGCCTGGCAATGTGTACATGTCCAAAGTTCATCTTTTTTGATTTCTGAAAGGGAAGTTACGTTCTTTGTAATGGCGGGAGGAGGGGTGTGAACAGCTGGAGACAACGGAGCAGGTTCCAAGGTTGCACGGAGTTCGTTGGTTAATGGGTGTAGCAGACTACATTTGGCACAAGAGGTAGAAAGTAAAAGATTTCTAGTATGGCAGGATGTACATTTCCAAGTGGGATTTTTGGCTTTGATCAAGGTCAAGGAAGTGATATCCTTTAATAAATATTTGTTTTTCAACTCTAGATACATAGAAGGATTAGAAAACCGCACTTTGGGTGAGGATAATGAAGGCGTTTGCGGCCTAGGAGTAGGTGAAACAGGAGATTCTAATTCTGGCATTGGCGGTACAAACGTTTTTATTTTTAGATCATTAAATAACGTGATTAGTTGATCCACCGCCAATCGCCTAGTACCGATGGCTGCGTCCATACTTTTGAAAAATTGATAAATGGAGTCAAAATCTTCATGATCAGACCTTGACGTATCACGAAAGAGCATGAATTCGAGCTTTTTCAATAAACCCGCCACTTTCGTTTTAGACGCTAACAGACGTTCTTGGCTATTTTCTTGTTCAGGTCCCAACCCAAGATTTTTCTGTTGGCTCTGATCCATTTTACCTTCTTTAATTTGAGTCGTCAGTTCTTTTAAATGTTGTAATTTTGATTGAACGCGTCCCATTTGATTTTTGAGTGTTATAGCGACTTGTAAATCCGAGTTTAACTGACCTTGCCAGGTAGCCACATTTACCGCCATAGTGTTTAAGTCTTTTTTCAATTTTCCCACATCGTTGATCGAAGAAAGATGCTCCATTATTTCTGTGTCTAATGCAGAGATATTGTTGCGAAGACTGCCGAAAGATTTTGAGACAAGGGTCGTAATATTTTGAAGTGGAGTAATGAATGGGGCTTCAGTTTCGGATTCATTGGGGAGGAAGAGGGTCCCTGGAGCTGGTTTGGATGGGGGTAATTCAGGAGAAACAGAAGAAGGCGAGGAGCTTTGAATCGAAGGAGAAGTGGTGGAAGAAGTGGAAGAGGTAGGGCTATTTACTGAGGAAGGTGACGAAGGAAGGGTGGGCGATGTAGGTGGAGAAAGTGAAGAAGGTTTTAAAACAAGGGTCGACAACGTGCTTTTCATTTTTAAATCGGACATAGGAGGTACCGGAGTAGGTGATCGATCTGAAGACGAAGTTGAAGGAAAGATGGAAGGAGCGGTAAGTTCAGTAGGGCGAAACATAGTTGAATAGAGTTGTTTCTTGGTGATAGCATCGATGTCCAAGCAATGCCATCCAGTTAATACACCACGATCATTAAAAGCATAGATAATAGGCACAGGTGGTATGGATGAGGGATCCACGTCGGGTTTTAATGGAGGAAGGGGAAATTGACTAGTTACATCTAGTCCAATACCCAGTGGAATGGCATCTTTCATGTCCGAGGAAGGGATGATGATTCTAGCTGTTTCATCTAAGTACCAAGGCATCAGTTGAGGTGGATCGCCACCAAAGACTAAAATATCGGAAGATGTAGAAGAAGCAACAAAGCCAATCAATTTATGAGTGCATCCTTGTAGACGTTGAAAGTAAACACGAACATCTTTTTGATCGTCCAAAATTGGGTAAAGGATTGAAGAGGAAATGATGAGTGTAGAGGTTTTCTGAAAGAAACAAAGAGAAGAACAACAACAAGAAATGTTAACAGCCGTATAAATTAACATATTAATGTAATGGATACAAAGTAAAAAGGCAAAAAAGAAAAAAAGGCAGTTTTTTTTTTTAAATTATGAATATTCAAAAGGAAAGGTGTTAAGAGATGTAACATGTATGACAGACTTTGTTTAAAATAGATATGGTAATTTCGTTTTCCGAAGAAAAAGCTAAAAGAAGAGTGTTGTCATTGATACTAAAAATTGCAACCGCTAATGTTCAAAGAAGTGGATCGTAAATTGTGATTTATATATATATAAGTAAATGTAGCTGTTAACGTCGATGTAGATAAAAAAAAAAAATATGAAATGAAATTAAAGTTTAAAAAAATAATAAAAAAAACAAAAAAGAGGTACCATGATGGTTGCTAAGTTCGTCCACATTGGGATACTTGAATGTTTCTTGAACAGAGCCATCGAGTACATTTAAAAAAAGGATCTCCTCCTTGGTCATGGTAATTAATTGATCTCCATCAAAGCTCCAACCCATGGTTAAAATAGAAGTCGAAAGTTTTTTTAAGGATTTATCCACTAAATCCAAAGTGAATAATTCCTTTTCTGAATTTAAGATAGCTAGAGTGAATTTTTTTGGATCGGGATGAATGCAAATGGAATCCATTGCAGCATGACTGAAAGAAAAAGATGAATGAACATGAACGATCTATAGACAGAGGCAACAAGAAAATAAATAACGTCGTTTAAATCCTTTTCCTTGTTTGTCGTATTCAGCAAAGAAAAAACAACAACAACAACAACAACAACCTTAAACAAGAAGAGAGATAACGAAAAGAAGGATATATCTATACCTCGGATACTAGTTGGAAAACATCTAGTAGAAGGATTTCTGTACTAGAAGCGACCAAGAGATAGGCTTCATTGGACATAAAATATAAAAACAAAATATCTGTTATGGGTAAAGATATTTTTTTAACTTTTTCGATTTTTTCTTGTTTCTGAATCAAGGTGGTTTGAAGGTTGACTAAAGAGGCAAGAATCAATTCTAAAAAAACCAAAAAAAAAAAAGGGAATTAAAAAAAAAAAAAAAAAAAAAAAAATTCACGAGTAAGTACCTCCATGCATCGCATCAAATAAAAATTTGAAATCCGGATGAGTTTGAATCCATTTAGAAATGCTTTTGAAATCAAAGATGTCTTTCATCAAGGTGACATAGTCCGAGACAGGATCGATGATTTGAACTTTGAACTGAGGAGAGAGAGTCAGTGATTGTATTTGATCCAAGGGGATCTGTAAAGATAAGTGAACATTGAAAGAGGTTGAGAGTGTAAAACGTTAAAAGAAAGGTGTTGATCTTTCGTTAGGATGCTTCGTATGAATATTTCAATGAATAAAAAAGGGAAGGTAGTTTTACCTCGGGTAGATCGGCCATTTGATACGAGGTAAGGGTTTTTGAAATCTCGTAAATTTGATCAGTAATGCGTTCTGGAGCAGGTCCTAGAAGAAAAGAAAAAGAAAAAGAAAAAAAGGAAAGGTGAAGACTGACTTTCAACAAGAAAACAACCCACGTTCACTCTTTTTCTTTTTTTTTTTTATAAAAATAAAACTTAAGAAAGAGAAGAGTAGCGAAGAGTGTCTGTCGTACCTCCATTGTCGGTATTAAATTTTATTCCAAAATCATTTTCTGGACCTCCAGGATTATGACTGGCCGTCAATAAAATTCCACCTAAAGAAGGTTAACAAGTGAAAAAAGGATCATTTTTATTCCGAAAAGAAAAAAGAATGGTTTAGCCCCATGTTTCTTTGATGAAGTAATACGCCTCTAACTACGAAAGAGGAGGAGGTGTGTTTGCATCATATCCAATAAACAAAATGAGTACCGAGTGCTTTGTATTTACGAATCAAATGGGATGCAGCAGGCGTGGATAAAATTCCGTTTTGCCCAACCATCAAGGTAGAGACCTTAAAATCTCAACGACATTTTATTTTAGTAAACCATTCCATTCCATTCCATTCCCATCCTCAAGTTAACCATCATGGATGATAAAAAATAAAAAAGAAAGAAATCCTGTTGTATCATAACCTTACCTTGTTTGAAGCCATCACTATGGCAATGATTTTTTGGATCGCTTCTTGACTAAAAAAGCGACCATCTCCACCCACCACCAAACAACTTGCATCATCCGTTTTGTTTAATTTTTGTGGAAGTACATGGACAATACTTTGAATAAACGTTTCGGTATAATGAGGTTGTTGAAATACTTTGACACGTTTACGTAAACCGGAAGTACCAGGTTTTTGATCTTGAAAAGGATTGACCAAAGGAATGGTTTGAATGGACACACTCATTGCTGCTGGCATGATGGAAATGAAAGATCAAAGAAGTTGGTTGGTACGTGTTGAATGAACTGAAAAAAGAGGTCACTTATCTACTTCGTCTTCCTTCAGCAAAAACTTGACGTTGAACGAAATTCAATTGGAAGAAGACTTCAACGGAATTAAAAAAAAAAAAAGAAATGAAATCCATTTTTTACTCTTCCAAGTCTCCTGTTTCCTGTTCCTTTTTCTTTTTCTTTTCTACTTCTTCCTTTTTTTAACCCTCTCCATCTCTAACTTTTTTTCTTTACATTTCTTGACAAGCATGTCAACTTTCAGGATGAAACGGAAGGGGACACTTCCTTGGTTCTGTGCTTCACCTTACTCTCTCTTTCCCATTTCACGGCCTTGTTCGTCATTTCCATTCTCTTCTACCCATTTCAAACGAATTGCTTCCAAGGGGAGTCCTGTTGGATGGAGGTTGCCTTCAAAACCATTCACGCATCGGTCACTCAGTTCAGCAACTTTCAACAACACGCAGCATATCTCAACAAACCTTCCACTACCACCATCTCCACCTCCACCTCCTCCTCCTCCAGAGACTATCCGAGTGGGTGAATTGAAGCTGAAAGTGGGAGATTTTCTTCTTATCAATAGGTATGTAACAAATTCACTTTCATGGGTGTCATCATCGTGGTTGAGAATGAAAGGTGATTGGATGTTAGAAGTTTGAAATATTTACCTTTGTCTGAATACTTAAAATCTCTCACTATCTAATTTCAATATGTTTCCCTTTTTTTTTTTTTTTTTTTTTTTTTTTGGTTCTACATTTCATCCATTAGACACTCTCGGATTCAACCATGCCTCATTGTAAAACTCAATCCATTGTCTGGAAACCTTGAAAGAGGGGCTCTCATTGAATTTAAACCCAAGGATATTTGTTTTCATTATCCCATGGCGATGAACACCACGGAAGTGCATCACTCTCATTATCGTACCTTTAAAGACTTGGTTGCCAAAGCTCAATTTTTAAAAAAATCCAATTTAATTCGTTTAAATACCTTGTTCTTCACTTTACATGAACAAAAAATTGAAAGGTCGATCACTTTGAAAGAATTGGTGAACCTTGTCTTTCCTGAACCACCACAAGATAAAGAAATTGAAAAGAATAATAAAGCATTAAAAGACTTAAACTACAAACCTATTTCGGAAACCATCCCTTTGGAACGCATCTTGGCTGTTTTATTTCATTGTATCGAAAACACCAGTCAATTCATGTTTACCTATCAAACCTTAAGAGAAACTCAAACCTTGCATTTCAGAGACATGGAATTTAGTACCAATTTGAAATGGGCCTTAGAGATTTCTAAAACACCTAGTCAATACTCTATTTTTGATGCCTTTGTAAAAAAATGTTCTTGGGTCATGAATTCTAAACTAATCGAAGACTCTTCCTTTTGGTCTGAAAATGACCTTCGTTTCATTCAACTCCTTAAAGCTTTTTCAGTGGCACCTAAAGAACATCATTCCGATTACGTCTTTATTTCAACTTTTTTATTAAAACCTTTGGGGTACGTTTTTTGTGACTCTATGGCCGCACGTCATTTGTTAATTCAAATTGGGTTTTGTCATCCACTTGAAAATTTCACGTTGTTATCCAATCAAGTGTATATCGAAGGCATCGGTCATCGACCTTCCGATGAAGAATTTACAAACATGCATTTCCAAGCGTTGGCATGGCTGGAATCACATTTTACTCAACCTTCAGTTCAAGACGCATTGGCCTCCCATCGTGTCGACATGGGGTCCATGCCTGTCTATACGATCGATGCTGCCTCCGCTACTGAAATCGATGATGGTATTTCGGTTGAAGTCGATCCCGATTCAGGTCAAGTCCATTGGATTCATGTGCATGTGGCTGACCCCAGTAGTTTTTTACACATCGATCATCCATTTATGTTAAGAGCTAAACAACGGGTTCGAACTTTATACTTTCCGGAATCCAGCAGTCCCATGTTACCCTTGGGTTTGTCGCAGCATTTGTTCAGTTTAGGGGCCTTCTTAAAAAAAAAGACACCCTCGTCAACCTCACCTCACTTCACCGCAACCCCTTCGTCTTCGGTTTCGATAGCAAACCCTTTTAATTTTGGTCACGCCATTACGTTTTCAGCGAAATTAAGCACAAAGGGAGAAATTCTGGACTTTTTAGTTCGCCCGACGATCCTTAGAAACATTATCCCATTGACTTACACTGAAATTGACCTTTTCTTTAATTCCTTACATGGGTGTTCGTCTTCCACGACTTCAGAACTTCTGACCCCACCTTTGATTTTTTCAAATCATCCTCACTTCTCAAAACATTCAACGCCCAAAGACACCGTGGTGTCGTCACATGCACCTTCTTCACTTACCATCCCTGTCCAAAAAGATCTCCTTCGACTTATGGACATGACGGAGAAACTCTTGCAAACAAGAAAAAAAAACATGGAATTCCATTTCAACTCGATGAAACCCACCGTTAAAGTGACCCTCCCTTCCGATTACACTCCCTTGTTTCATCGCTCTTTAAATCAATCTCAATTTCCTTCCAGTTCACCTTTGATCGAAGTGACGGTAGACCGTACGGCCACCTCGAAATCCCATTTGTTGGTTTCCGAATGCATGATTTTGGCAGGTCGAGTGGCCTCCCACTATGCCCAAGAGCATCACTTGCCTTTACCCTTTCGAGGCCAACTGCCGTCCTTTTCTTCCACCTCCCATCCTCATCCAGCCGTGTCCACGACCCTCCGGGTGTCCCCTTCAGGCGGAGGAGGGATGTTGCTTCCCTCGTATTTTAGTACCCAAGCCGTGGCTCATTCCGGACTAGGACTTTCGGACGGCTATGTGCGTGTGACCTCGCCGTTACGTCGGTATTTAGATTTGTTTTCACATTACCAATTGCAACGGTCCTTTTTAAAGCAACCCCCACTTTGGTTTCCGGACATGGAACAATGGATGTCGAAAGAATCGTACTTAGGTAAATTACAAACGTACCGTGAACTTTGGTGGGTGTATTACTTATTGCAAGGGTATCAACGAGACGAAGAAAAACGACGGTGGGTGTACTTGGCCAAGGTGGACGCGGTGCCGGAAATGAAATTGTTTCCAGTTTATCGCGTCGTGTTGACCGAGTTGGGGGTTAAAGCCACCTTGCCTGGAGGAGGCGCCTTGAAACTTCACCTTGATGATTGCATTCGTGTGAGAATCAAAGAAGTAGATCCACACACCCGGAAATTGTTGGTAGAATATGTGGATACACTTCATCATGGACCAAATGGAGAAAGTAAGGCTCTGTAGGTTGATCCGAAACTTTTTCGTCTTCTCCTTTCGTATCTCTTTTTCTATCTCTACGTAGAACCTTCCGATCCTTATCACATTTCTTTTTGTTGAGAGGTGTACACTCTGTATATCTATTTTCATCCATCGCCTTCTTACCACTTTCTCTTTTTATGAGAAAAGTGAAATAGAATAGTTTTGAAATACTAGACCTACTTCTGAAACTGCATTTTTTTTTTTTTTTTTTTCTTCTTTTTGTCTTAGTATATAGTTATAATATCTATTTATTTATCCTTTTTGTAATGAGAATGATGTATTTATAAAGAAGATCTTCCAAATCCCAATGTTTAGAACAAAAAAGAAAAAAGACGAAAGAAATGTTTTTTTAAATAGATTGACATCTAGAACTTCAACCCACCAATGGAAATTTAAAAAAAAAAAAAAATAAAAAAAATCTTCATCGTTCATACATTTGATACTAAAACAAATCCACTTCAACTCTCTTACATTAAGAGACATGGTGGTTTTTAAATATCAGAAAAGAAACGTTATCTAACGAATTGAAATTTTATGAATGAAAACCGCTTCTTCTGTAGAACATAAAAGACAATGTGTAAGAAAAGCCTACCCATGACTCAATCCTTTTCAATGCATCATCCATGTTGAACCCCCCTAAAAATAAAATAAAATACAATGCAGCAAAGAGTTAAAGAAATCAACGAATAACTCCGTGGGAGTCACCAAACCTCTCTATTTTTTTGAATCTACGTCTCCTTGCGTTAATTAAAAAAAAAAAAATAAAAAAAAAAATGGAAGTCAGCAATGAAAAAAAAAAAACAACAACAACCCTTTTTAGAGCGTTTTCCCCTTTCACTACACTGGTATTCGTGTTGACTTCAAACGACTCCATTCCGGTTTTAAGCGAGAACAAAGTCGCTGAAAATCACTAGCAAAAGGTACTTATCACCCCCACCTCATGAGCAAAAACTCTGCTTCGAAATGACTTAAATGGTCGCATCAAAACACATGCATGCACTGAATCGATGGTGTCGTCAGTGCAAGTAAGTGAGTTTCGAGCAGAAATGAATCAACGTAGTGGGTCAATCTTCACCTACATAGCATTTACTGAAGAGAAAGACCATTTTTGCTTTTTTTTTTTTTTTTTTTCATTTTTTCTACATAACTCAGCGGGTCCGAACAAAACAAAAAAAGATCAATGCATAAAGAATACACAATAAAATTAATACAGACACGGAATGTGTATCCGTGGTACCAGGTCTTCACCAACAGTGGACATGAGATCCAGATTCTTTTGGTAACGAAAAACCCAGGAATGTAAAATTAGTTTTTTTTTTTTTTTTT